>JABCMJ010044704.1:0-12355 GCA_014822125.1 Arbutus unedo | reverse complement strand
CTGATACCATTTGTAACGTCCCATTACTGACTCAACAACTTGCTGGAGCCCAACCACGTGGCCCAAAATGCTTAAGCCCAAGTTGTTAGTAGTAGTTTACATGGTTTCTTATATACGCAGGATCACCCATGTAGACTTTCGATGTGGGACGGGACATCACAGGTGTGCCTAGTAATACCATTTTGGCTGCTCAAGTTTGGAGTGAAGATCCCCTGCTAATTTGATTCGATTTTTCCTTCCTGATCTCTCTCGATTTAGCTAGTTTGCAAGAGAAGTAACGTGTTAGCGCTGGCCGGCCAATACCAGCTGGAAGATACTCATATGCTTAGGTGAGGGCTCAAATTAAAGAGAAAGAAGTATAAAAGAGTATTTGTATTTTCAATTAGAGTGTACCATTTTAAGATTTTGTGTCATTTTTTTTTATAATTGATTCTGATTTAAGTATGCCGCTAGGCTTCTACCAGACACATGTCTCGGTTGACCTCATCATCACAGAAACTGCACTTTCTGATGTTAGCTCTTGGTCCTTCCAAAATTTTATGGAAGTCTCATCAGTTCGAGTTTCCATCCAAGCCGAATTATCAACTCGACCCAGTAGTCGGCCTTAAGTTATGGTCCATGGGTTCTATTGGGTCTCTTTCCTCGTTGGTCCATCACTTCAATTCGACCCAATCCTCACTATCATGTACATGTTCTAGGTGTTGCCACGTAGCTAGAATGACCCACTATTCCGATCAATTACACATACAAATCAAATTGAGGAAATGCATGGTGCATGGTGAAGAATAATGATTGGACGTGGCCTTCTAGAAGGCAAAACCGCTTTAATGTAGAAGACACCAACTATATTATTGATGCACTACTAATATATCTAGAGTGAGAAATTATGCCGGTACATATGTCCTCAGGATTTATGCATTATTTCGTGCATGTCTCAAACTTCTAATTACATACAAATCAAGCAATGCTATATAACGATCATATTTGTGTGTATATATACATTTTCTTTATCTTGGGAGATCAAGACGTAGTTCTATCTATTTATCTTTTTATTTTCCTTGCTTTAATTAATAACCTTGTTCGGAAGAAAGTTAATGTCTCTTCGACACCGACGGTGAATAAGACCCGAGCTACACATACTATTTTATTTAAGACAAAGACAGAGCAACTATTAATAAACAATTATATCCTAATTAAGGTTCTGATCATTGAGCGATATAAGCAGCTAGCAGTGTTGTGGTTTTCACGTGAAACAAACAGATGTCAACAAGAAACATGCTTGTTTGAGAAAGGTAAGACCAAACCATTATAATTGAGGATAGTGTGTGGGTGTGTGTTTGGATGAATATTTGGAAAGAAGATTATCTGTGAATGAGAAAGAAAAGCATGCAAATAAATGATGGCCCACAAACATCTTTTCTGCTCCTAACATGGCTACGCATAGATATTTTAGTGTACGTGTTTGGATAAAGATGCATTCCGAAGAGTTCGATGCACGTTGAACCCTTATAATATTTTATTAAATCTAAGTGTATCGGACAACGAAGGTTTGGAATCCTCAACCAGTGGGAAGAGCTATTCTTGTACATATACTCATCTGGATACCAAGTTACTAGACTAGAAGAGGAATGCCCCTATTTATGAATTTATCTTAGCCAAGAAGAGCAAATTATTTTCTTAGACAATTAGTAGGACTCACAAGCATAGGTCACCCTCTTCTTTCTTTCCTAGTGTATCTCGGGGCTTCTTCTTAATTAATGCGCAGAAAAAGATCAAAGTATATTCGGACAAAGATGTGTTTCAAAGAGTTTGATGCACGTTGGACCCTCATATTATATATTTGTTAACTTAAAGTGTATCAAACAATGTAGATGTATTTGTGTCCGAATCTGTATACCAAAGTCTATTTTCTTATGTATGAATCGATGTTATTACATTCCAATTCCTTTCCAATACATCCCAAGGAAGATCTCGAATTGCATTCCAAATTGATGGCTTAGTGTGAGCTTATCCATGCGGTTATGTAGTCTTTGAATAGGAATTCATTTTTTAAAATTTTTGGCTTTCGTGCTTTGATGGATCTCCGAGATCCTTTCAATGACCTATGTTTGTTGAAGGCATGTCCATATAATCTGATCGGCTGCGTAATGGATGCTGTAGCGACGAAACTGGAGAAAATTCAAAATGTATTGCACATTTTCAAATATTTGTGTCCGCCGCGAGTTTGTACACCAAAATCTATGCATATAGACTTTTCAATTAAAATTTGTATTTGTTTCATGGCTCAAGCTATGCAATCAGTTTGGTGAAGAAATAAGGCTATCGTTGTGTTTGGTAAACAGATATTGTAATTAATTATTGCAGGGAAAGCAAGCACATCTATTGTATGTAGGTTGGGCTACTATATTTGGTGGGGGCAAAGCTCCAATTGAAGTGGCCAATGCAAAAATTTCACAAATGAGGGGGCCAAAATGCAAAATCATTTACATTTTGGTACAATCTTGAAAGACTTAACATAATGTTGTTAAGATTTTATAATGATCAAAAGATTATATGTTACTGGAAATACCTAAAATTACCTAAAAAATAGATTATACACAAGTTTAGAGTACCACGGCCCTGCTCGCATGTGTTTAAAAATAAAATAAATTATACTAACTTCGCTTGAGTTATTTTGCAGTTCATAGTGATTCTTTTCGATTTTTCGACATGAGTTCTTCGTCCCATCAGTTTCAGCTCTTCGATTCTTCAATGCGGGTGCTATACTACAGTTCGGTCGATGGAATAGGAAATTAAGAGTTTGGTCGATGGTATGTGCAATCGATAGAGAGTGGAAAGGGAATTTAGGGCGCAAAAATAAATTTTGAAAATTTTTTAGGTTAAAACTTTTTATCATGGTGCATAATAAAATTGAGATAGATTAAAAACAAGAGCTTTTTTTTGGCTCCTCAATTTTTATAAATGAGTTTTTTATGTTTTTAATCTTGCCTACACATAAAAACCAAGATTAAAATATATTAACTACAATCACGTTGTTATCACATACCGAGATAAAATGGTACTATTATCACGGTTGTTTTGAAAATGTGTGATTAAAAAGACTTTCCAAAATAATTCGTCATGCTTTTTATAAAACTGAGATTTTTTTAATTTTTTATGTGTGATCCTAGACCATTATTGTAGTAGTATATTATTTATTTAACGACAATAGTAGATTAGAGTTTAGAAGTGCGGAAGATAAATAGACAGAAATACTCTTTTGAGTTTATATTGCTTATTTCAAAATAAAGTGAATAGCAGAGCAACTAGGTGTGACGGCCAAGCATTACTGAATCTTCTCGTGCAGCTCCTGACTCTTCATGCTTGGCGGATTCTTCGTCTGTTCTTCTTATTCTGGCATGAAATGATAGGAGAAGAGAAGTTGTTTCGATGAGTAATTAAACCCAGTAATAAAACTTATCCGAAAACCAAACCCAAAGGAAAGACAAGCATGCAGCAAGATATAACACAAAACAAATATTGACTGAAAGAACATGTAGGTATGTTATGTTTTTGTTCTTTCTAAGTTTCTGGGAATTCCACCTAGGGAACTCCATTTTATACTTAGCTATCTAATATAGGGCACTCAGTTGGTATAGGTCAGTCATTACCTACCTAGGGTCGTAGTCTGAAGTTATGTACTTGACTAGAATACTGACCCAGTAAGGAAGGGACCTTTTACTATCCACTCAAGTCAATAACTACCTCGCCCTAGTTAGATCCTACTTAAAATGTGGCTTCGCCAAATTAGGTACCAACGAACCTTAACCGCTTCTTCTTTATTGGCTCAAGAACGCACAAGACACTGGTCGTCACTCTCTCAGGGTCTAGAGCTGTCATCACAAACGTCCCCTAGGATTGCACTAAACCTTAGATATATTCGTCATAATGTTGTACAATAAAATAAAAAATTAATTTTTCCATTACACCCTAGGATCCCATTGTTGGGAAAATATTGAAGGAGAAAAAAGAAATGTTCTAGTACTTCTCGCATACCATAACTCGTGGACTCTCGCAATCTCAACCGTACACCAAATAAATATATGAATGGTTAAAAATGAAACATATATAAATGGTTTAAAAATGAATTTTAAATTTGATGAAAATTCCGATTCATTACTTCTTCTTCTTCTTCGAGTATTGACTTAGACATTGAAATTCTTCCCAACCACACTTTGACTGGTGAAGCACTAACCATTAGTTATGGTTGCAAAACCTAGGTAAAGAAGACTCGGAGCAGATGATACAAGGAAGACAATGGCACACAGACTAAAATACTCTACAATAGAAATCTCAAGGAAGATAATTACACTCGTCAGTCATGCATCCACCATGCAAGTTTAAGACAGCTGTGAGGTCCAAAATTTGTCAGCCCCCTTTATATAGTCTAATCGGCTCTAATTGAATAAAAACAAACAACATAGTTTATAGGGACCAGGGTTCGGTCTGTTGTGTATTGCAAACAATAAGATGTGTTACGTGTCTAAACAATATCGTTTTAGCTTATAAAAAATTAATCTAAAATTTGAACAGTATTCAAGTAGTTTTTGGATAATTTTTTACACGCTAAAATGACAATAGAATCCCCCATTCTAGTTTATAGTATGACACAGGAGCTTTGAGTTATAACTTTTAAATATTGCCTAGTGTGAAATTGAATAGATTCGGATTCAATCGTTTGTCGATCGACATGCAATTTGGAATCAATTAGTGTGGCGTAAAAAATATTTGTACGTCACAATCTCGATTGGATTTATGAAAGAATCGATATTGGTTCAAATGAAATTGGTCCAATTGTAACAAAAAATAGCCTCCTTCGGCCATAACCCTTATTGATAGCTCACGACTCATATCTACAGAAAATGGAACGAAATGATTTCATGAAAAAATATACACCCAAAAGTGAATCGAAAAATTGAAAAATTATGTACAATTAAACCGAAACTGACCGTTCGACCCTATTTTGAGCCGATTAACGCTAGCTTCGGTTTTTTTTTTATAATACTTCGACACAACCTATGATTTAATAAGTTGCAAAAGTTAAACGTGTTTATGGTGTTTTACAAACACACTTTCGTCCGTTTCATAAAGGCAACGTGAGACTTGGGACTAAAACGTGTTTTAGTGTTAGAAAAAATGTGATAAATTTAGATTTACTATCAACCTAATTATTAAATTATTATTATTTTCCATGGAATCTCAATTTTATTAAGTTTTGCTCATGTTCATTCAATTATTAGTGTGCCCCATCTGCCCCTATTGTCTTCACAACTTTCAACCACAACAATACTATATACTTGGGTCTTATCTCTATTCACGAGAAAGAAACAGACTTCAAAAGTACTTTACGACATATATACGCATATTTAAATTCATCAAATAAAGTATGATGCTCTTGTGAACTCCTTTACTTGAGTATTATTTCTGCTTAAGATTTACAGATTCTTGACTTAAGCATCGAAAAAGTACTAACAAACACTACATTAGTGTCTAATTAGTTATTTGCTTTCAAATTAGCGTTTCGAGGAAACACTACCAACTGCACAATCAACTACCAATCTAATCATTAAAGTATGATTGCCCTCAAATTTTCTTCAAACCTTAATTATTTCCCCAACAGTATATTTTCTCATTTCATTCACTTATAAATGTGCCCCATCTCCCCTCATTCTCTTCACAACTTCCACCCACAACAAATACTACATAGTCTCTCCAACCATGGAACCACCATCTTGGGCTGTTTTAGCCCTCTCATGGGTGGCCACATTGCTCATTCTCTCAAAAGTCTTCACTCATCACCACCACAAAAAAAAAAAACTTCCACCTGGTCCTAAACCATGGCCTATCATAGGTAATCTGAACCTCATTGGTCCTCTCCCACACCAATCCCTCCACAAATTATCCCAAAAGTATGGACAACTAATGCAACTCAAATTCGGGTCTTACCCGGTTTTGATCGCGTCGTCTTCCGAAATGGCAAAGCAATTCCTCAGAACTTATGACCAAATCTTTGCCTCTCGCCCTGCTACTGCTGCTGGCAAGTACACTACTTACAACTACTCGAATATTACATGGGCTCCTTATGGACCCTATTGGCGCCAAGGGCGTAAAATCTACCTCCACGAGCTTTTCAGCTCGAAAAGGCTAGAGTCCTATGAGTACATTCGCGTAGAGGAGCGAAAAGCCTTTATGTCGCGACTCTTTGACTTGTCAGGAACGCCCGTTGTGCTAAAAGATCATCTCTCGCGTGTCACTCTTAGTATTATAAGCCGGATTGTACTCGGTAAAAAGTACTTTAGCGAATCTGAACACGAGGAATCCATTGTCACCCTCGAGGAATTTCAAGAGATGTTGGATGAGTTGTTCTTGCTCAATGGTGTGTTGAACATCGGAGACTGGATACCATGGGTTGAGTTCTTGGATTTGCAGGGTTACGTGAAGCGGATGAAGGCTTTGTGTAGGAAATTCGATCGGTTTCATGATCATGTTATTGGTGAACACAGGGCGAGGAAGGAAGCAGATAAGGAATTTGTGGCTAAGGATATGGTGGATTTGTTGTTAAACCTGGCTGATGATCCAAACCTTGAGGTTCAGCTCACTAGTGATGGTGTCAAAGGGTTTATTCAGGTAAGAGTTTAGATATTCATGTTTAATTCTGTATTTGTATTTGAACAATTAATATTATTTGATTTACTAAAGATTGAGATCGCGAGGTTGCACGGGTTATGATGGAGCGAAAAGCATATAATAATTTTACCCATATTCTCCAATTATTTGTTTCTGACATTGGGAGATTTTGGGAGTTAAAGAGGCAGCAGTTTTTTTTTAAATCTATTTTTCTTTTGGCCTTCATGGCCATGTTTATGGAATTCAATAGCCAATTGATGGGGAGTTAGACCACTAAGGTTTTATAATCAAATTAAAAACAAGTCTTTTTGTACTTTAGCCATTCGAGAGGGAGAAAAACATAGAGAACAGTGAGTTTTTAAGGAAGAAGTAGAGGGGCTGTTACTCCAAATTATTGCCAAAATTCATTCCGTTCTTTCGTTTTTTTTTTTTTCGATTTAAGATAGGATCAATTATCTCCGAACCTTAGGTATCTAATTTCTGTTGTCAATTGCAAATTTTTAGTTGTTAATTTTGGGTCGGCAAGCCGGTCGACTGTTTCGACAACCAGTCTTGGTTTTGGTCTGCATTCTGATTTTCTGACTTTTTCAAGCTACAGCTACTGACTGTAAACGACCCCGGCACTCGACCACACACACGTGTATCCACGTTTGGTTCTATTTATGTACTCGATTTTCCTGTGGGATTCTGAGAGGACAAAATTACCCATTGAAACTTTAGACGTTTAAAGCATCAAATATTGTTTATGTTATGTTCTATTGTTATGCAATTGACATGCTTTGATAGTGTCCATATACATATCACTATCGTGTTGAACATGCCATGCTATAGTAGCCATACCATTATTAATTGTAAAAGTTGTGCATATTTGTGATCATGTTGTATTCGGGAAAACTTAATAAGTTTGGTCAAGTCACGTAACAATATTAACAAAAGATAACAAGGTAGAATTGAAGGCAGTCGTGCCATTGCGATTACTGGGTTCGATTCCCGTGTTTGTCCGGGTTAGATTCCCGAGACAATTTCTGTGGGTTAGATTCCCTAGATCTATTCCTGTTTCGGGTTAGATTCCTCGGGTAATTGGTGGTTTGATTCCCTTTCACTTTTGTTCCAGGTTAAATTTCTGAGGTGAGTGGTAGTTCGATTTTTCTTCACTTTTGCTCCAGATTAGATTTCCGAGATGGTTGGTGGTTCGATTCCTCTCCACTGTTGTATTCCGGGTTAAATTCCCAAGGTAAATTAGATTCCCACTAGCCGATGGGTTTGATTCCCAGGGCGTTGTCCCGATTATAAGAAAGAAGAATGAACTTAATACATTTAAACGTTACTTTACAGATTTTGATGCATCTGCATCTGTTATTTAAAATTTTGTTGTTTATGCTTCCATTCATATTATACATTGTCATGCTATATCACATCTTGTTTGAACATTTACCTCCGAGTTCGGTTTTCGGATAATTCTTTATACCGAGTTTTATAAACTCATTGGTGCAACTTCTCTATCTCTAATATTTCATGTCAGATGTAGGTGAGCTAGAGGAGAATCTGATAGAGTAGACGGAGCCAGAGGTCACCGACGGAAAAACCTTCACCTAGCTTCCTTATCCTTAGTTATTCTCCCGTTTTATTTATTTTGGAATAACGATGTACAACCAGCAGGGTATTTCAGTCATTTCACTTTCAAATTTGGAACTTATTTAAATTTTTTGTTACAATAAAGGAGTTATCTTTTTAATAATTATTTTGGAAAAAATATATATATTAAAAGGCTTTAGTTAACGCTATCAATTTTCGGGGCATTACAATCTTTTTGCACGAATATGCTAAACTTCATACTTACAAAATAAACGGTTTCGATGATTAGTATAGAACCATATATGTTGGTCCCCATTTTGCATGGTAATTATTAGAGTAGATGACTCTTGTCGACACTAATTTCTATGTATAGTTTTTTCAGTCATTCGATGTCGGCTTTTGCTTGATCTTCTCTTGCACATCACGAGATGAGATATGCCTTGCATGCAGTTAAATTTGCAAGTTGAAAATTAACCTTCCAAATATTTCATTTGCAATGGCTTAGGCCAAGTGATTGATGATAATTTCTTTGTAATGCTTCACCTCAACTGCTATTGAATCACAAGTTTGTTTTGATATTTCAGGACTTAGTAGCTGGTGGTACAGACACCTCAGCAACTACAGTGGAATGGGCAATGTCCGAGCTCTTAAAGCAACCTGAACTTATCAGCAAGGCAACCGAGGAACTCGATAGAGTCATTGGGAGAGAGAGATGGGTAGAAGAGAGAGACATCCCCGAACAACTCCCTTACATAGACGCAATCGTAAAAGAAACTATGAGGCTCCACCCGGTAGCCGTAATGCTCGCACCACACGAGGCTCTTGAAGATTGCAATGTATCTGGATACGACATCCAAAAAGGAACTAGAGTGTTTATTAACACTTGGAGCATCGGGAGGGATGCCGCGATGTGGGATGCACCTGAGGAGTTCAGGCCGGAGAGGTTTTTAGGGTTGCCTATCGACGTGAAAGGACAAAGTTTTGAGCTGTTGCCATTTGGTTCTGGAAGGAGGATGTGCCCTGGTTATAGCCTTGGACTTAAGATGATAAGGACTAGTTTGGCTAATATGTTACAGGGGTTCAATTGGAAATTATTTGGAAAATTGAGGAGCCAAGATTTGAGCATGGAGGAAGTTTATGGACTTGCTACGGTTAGGAAATTCCCACTTGTGGCAGTGGTGGAGCCTCGGCTCTCAGATGCCCTTTATCACTAGTAAAATTGAGTGTTCGGAATAGTCCAATACACGTGAAATCCTCCAAAATAATATGTGTTTTATGTGTGCCGAGACTTTCTCATTTGTCAATATGTCTCATCTGTTTATTTGAACATGCCACGGTTTATTTTGTCAATAACCCAATGTGGGGATTATCTAAATAAAATCTTTGTGTTTGTAAATTATTGTGGGAAGTGAATAAATGTGATAGTTGGCATGAAGATGTTCGAGAACCAACAAGTAACTGACTAGTAAATTAAGTCATCATCCAAACTACTGCGTCGTCTCAAACAGTAGCCGTCTCGGACCATAAAACCTTCTTAGACGACAACTGTTTCGGACGACGATTATCTCATACCACAAAACCTTCTCAGATGACAACCGCCTCAAATGATAACCATCTCGGATCGCCACTTTGCTAATATTGAGCCTCAGATGACTGTCGTCTCAGCTCTAAGATGGCCTTTATCAATAGTCAATTGGAAGTGGTAATTTGTCAACGTGTCTTATTTGATGGTTTTTATTCTATATTTCTGTGTCATGCCAATGATTTATTTTATCAATAACCCAACGTGGGATCATCTAAATAAAAACTTCAATGTTTGTAAGTAATAATGAAGATGGTAGATGTAGTCAAGTTATCAAATTAAGGCAATGGATTGTCACTTCATCATGCTTGAGTTGAATTCTTAAGTTGTTTGTCCGCGTTGAAAGAAAAATGAGAAATCTTTCTAATTTCTTCTTTAGCCGGGTATGAGAGATGTGGACGAAGAATTAGTAGCAAGTGGGAAAACCAAAATGATATTTTAGTGCAAGTCCGAAGGTTAATGAGTGTAATTACCTGAAAACATTATCCATCTATTTTGATATAGTGAGCAAAATTTAATACCAGTATGTTGCAATTGTGCACAAGGGTCGATAAACCCAACACACACACATTCAATCATAGAAGACAAGATAATTTACATGATTTTTTAAATTCTGGTACGTCCACGAAATAACAGATACTTTACATATGGGAGGATTTTTACATCTCTCAAAACTTCACTGTATCTCTTATTTGTCTTTCTTCAATCTAATTGTTCAACAAATTACAACCAGCATTTATATATAGACATGCATATTTGTGAATCAGACAAGGGAGAAACCGTAATTTTCAAAAGGGTCTTCTAAATCTTCAAATCCTGAACCTTTAGCTCCAAAATAAATGTTAAGATTTTTCACGATTTCAACATTTTCTTCATATAAGTTAAAACTTTTTTATGAGTAATGGAAAAGGAGAAGGAAAAAAAAAATTTGAATAAAAAAAAATCCTTAAAACTTATGTCTTTGGTAGTGCCACACTTTCCAATCAAAAAACAACCATTTAACAAATTATCTATCTACACTTGTGATTTACACTTTCTACCACTCTATGGCTTCTTGATTCCATGGTGAATGGTAGACTTCAATCCATTTCTCAAATTTTGGCTAAGGACAGTTTCTGAGTAACTGGTTTGGGATTTCGTCGGCGACTTCATTGTTCAGTGGTGGTGCCTGCCATGATCGTGGTGGTTCCGATGATGATTACGGTTGTGACCATTCTCTTTCTTCACCTCCTTCTGTTGTGATTCACATTCCTTTAGAGTTCGCTTTTGCAAATCAGTAGGAACTTTGTACACAAATGGTCTACTTGGAATATCATCAAAGTCCTTGAGAGGCTCTAAGGTTTTGACCACAGAGCTCATAGTGGGCCTCATCTTGGGCCTGTGGCTGAGGCATTCAAAAGCCAATGCAGCTGCCTTTTGGGCCTCCATATCGGAATATTGGCCCTCAAGTCTCGGGTCAAGTATCCGTCTCAGCTTCCTTGGATCCTTTAATTGAGGCCTGGCCCAATCTGCTAAGTTCTGTTTTCTATTAGGCTGGGTTTTGTCCACGGATCTTCGACCCGTTAGAAGCTCCAAAAACAAAACTCCAAAGCTGTACACATCACTTGCTGCAGTCAAGTGACCTGGAAAATAATTTAAGTAAGAAATAAAATAAAATCAACTCGAAAGCTTGAAGCGACGGGTTCAGAGATATTGTAGTGCAGTAAAACGACATAATTTTGTCTATAGTTAAAGCTGCCTAGAGTTTAGTTAAGTTTATATTATTTTAAAAAATCTCTAAATAATTTTAAATGTAAAAAAAGTACGTCGTTTTGTCGCACTACATCGTTGTAGTGCAAGGATGCAATACTCCATTCTCTAATCCTGAAGCAATTGCTTTACAGGCTTTAGCTCGGAGCCAGACGTAATTCAATTACTCATATGTTGAATTCACATCGATACAAAAAAATCACACTGATGAAAATTACCAGTCATGATGTATTCCGGGGCGGCATAGCCATGTGTGCCCATGACTCGTGTTGAAACGTGCGTATCATCTCCCTCCGGTCCGTCTTTCGCTAGTCCAAAATCTGAGAGTTTGGGTGTGTAGTCCTGTATAGACACTAACATAAACTCGATTATTTCATAAAACACAAGACAAGAGAAAATGCTTCTTGCGTTAAGCCTTTAACGTCGGTAAAAATCGTCGTAGCAAAAAGTTGTTTTTATGCTGACGACGGAAAACTTCGTTTCAAAAGCTATTTTTATTGCGGCAAACAAAATATCCCAACACAAAAAATTGTTCGATTTCTTGCGATGACAGAATAAATCGTCGCGAAATCTTTTTCGATTGCGACGACAAAATATCCCGTCTCAAAAGTTGTTTGTAAATAAAGAAGGAAATGAAAGCTTTACGTACAGAATCTAACAAGATGTTTGAAGCCTTGAAATCTCTATATATAACAGGCTTTTCTGCTTCGTGGAGGAAGGCCAGGCCCTTAGCTGCTCCAAGAGCTATTTTCATTCTGGTTGACCATGGGAGTGATACTGAAT
>JABCMJ010044692.1:0-13180 GCA_014822125.1 Arbutus unedo | reverse complement strand
GCAAGAAACTGTACTACAGCTCTCTCAAATCCTATTCCCGCCTTCTAGAAAAGGAGAGTCATTTAATGGTTTATTATCTTGCAAGACTAGTTTTCGGGCAAGACAAAAATGCTCGTGTGTTTGATCGTAAATTGAGAACTAATTAACTTTTTCGATAAAAAAAGTTTTCACACTGATCATAAGATTCAATACTTGTATTAGCCATACGTACGTAGAATAAGGCATATCTCAAGGCTCACGCATTGATTTTCAAACATTTACGCACGGATTCTGTGTCTGAAGCATTGCTGCTAAGATCATCAAACTTTATGATATGTCAGCGGAGGCAATCATCACTTACCTATACACCATATGTCCCCATGACTTTTTGCACTTTCTAAAGATGATTCATTTAGTAGAAGAAAATCCTGCTGGACTTCTTTTTAATGTCTCAGACAAAATTTGACAAACGCGGAACAAATACATCAACATTAAAGATTTCCAGAAAACAAAATTAATAATAATAAGATGGTTGAATTGGTTAATTAATTAACACTAAAGACGGGTGAATTCACTTGAGGATTCAGCGTAGTCCGTTTGCCAACTCGGCCTTCCAAGAGTAAACTCTAAATTAAGCAACCTATCAGAAGATGACAACGCGCTACTTTCCACCCTTTCCTTCTTCGTATTGGCCACATGGAAGGCCGCCTCGGTTCTTCCCACCTAGATAAATCAAATAGTTAAACACAATTAGTTATAATATAATGGTTAAATGAATATGTTGAAATTGTGTGTGGGTGTGTGTGTGTGTGTGTGTGTTTATTTTGTATAGTCAATGGTGCTTACCTTAGCTTCATTCTCCCGAAAATGAGAATAACTTAATGCATTTTCATGATTTGAGCGGCTCCAAGCATTTGTTACCATTGATGATGACAATGAAACTCTACACAAAAATTCAGGAGAGATCAAACATTAGCGAGTTTCAAACTAGGTCAAATCAAAGTCATTTAGGTGTATAGTCAATCAGTTTGGTAGATCATTTTGAATGTCTTGATGCATATGTCATTTATGAAAAAATTAGATCAATTTCATATCGATAAAAGTCTTGACGAACCATGTTTGTTTTGATTCGCCAAGATTTTTACCAACGTCCAATGATTCATCCAATCTTTGCCGATAACTATTTAGCCTAATTTTTGTTCGACTGATAATTTGCACATTGTGACCTTCAAATTGAATCCATGGATCATCAAATGGGACACAAATGAATAAAAATTAATGACATTCCAACCAATATATTTGCATTCAATGTCCATGAATAAAGAAACAGATGAAAATAAATTAATAAATTCTTTTATATCAATAAAAAAATGAATAAAGTCAAACAAAATCTAGCTAACCAAAGACATAGAGATGTTTTAGAGGTAGGACGTATCAGAACAAACGTATTCAATTTGTAATTTGAAGCTTACATGATGAGATGTATCAAGCATAGGCCGATACAAAGGTGCCGTTTCGTTCTCACTACTATATATGGGTGGAAGGTATGAGAAGTTAAGAAAAATGACACAAAGTCGGCCGATATTAGTGCCTGACTCTATTGGTCATAATTTCATGTTGTTGTGGACGGTGCTCGTTTGTGCGCGCGTGAACTAACCCAATAAACAAGAAAATGATTCCTCTAGGGACATTTGAAAATAATTCGAGAGCTATAAGTTCCGTATTATAAATAATTATAGATAAAGAGAAGTACGTATAACCTAAAATCCATTAACTAAGAAAGAAACCATGAAGGGAAAAACAATTAAAGGACAAAAAAAGAAGGTCCCCCGACCATGTGACTGCATATAAATGTCTGCATTCATTAGATGCCCTCATGATAATCAGTTTTTCTTTTCAAGTTGTAATGATGGAAAAGGCAGTACGTGTACTTAGTCAAAATAAAGCAAAAAACAACAAAAATAGAGAGGGGAGTGTCTGAAGAATCCACTCACCTTTGGTCCTTTTGAAGCAATATTGATGGTGGTGGTGGTGGTGATGATGATGGGATGAGAGAATAAGAAGGGTTTGGTTCAGCTTTCTCATAGGATAATCCTGCATCTTCAACTTCAACTATATCTGTGACACCCACCAAGTAATTCAATGGACTCATGAGAGAGAGAGGAACTAAAAACGATTTTTGTAGTTGAAAACAGTAAATCAATAGCCAGAAGATTTTGTCGCCCTCCTCTAACCAAGCTTACTTAAATAATGGAAGAGAAAGTAGGAATGGGGAAATTTGGGGAAATTTTTTTTATAAGGTTACTCACACCTCGAGTAATCTCAGGGGAACAATTTCATCGTCCATCCACTAAGGGAAGTCTCAATTAAAGTTAGAACAAAAGTCTGTATCATTAGAAGAGTTTCATATATATTGTCTATGTTGGTCATTCTTCATCTGCTTATAAGCATTGGGCAATCCTTACTTTATAAGTCAATTTTCAGGGTTGAATTGGGTACATAAACTTCTAACATGGTATCAAAATTGAGTCTATTACGCACTAGGGTCCTCTCATTTAACCCTTTACCCTCCTCACATTTGCATTTCACGATTCGCATAAGGGAGCGTGTTTCAAGAGTCTCATATCACCTATGTTGATCCATCTTCCTCTTTTTATAAGCATTAGGCAATTTTTACATTACAAGTCGGTTTTCAAAGTTGAGTTAGGTCATAAATTTCTAAGAGCTGATAACATTGAAGAAATTTTGAACTTGAAACCTTAAGAAGGGTCAAATCCCTAAGTCTCAAATCGAAGAAAAAAAAAGCCATGATTATGAGGTGCTTCTGAATCATCGAACCAAGACCTTGGTCTTTAGGGAATGTTATGAGGTGCTTCTAGAATTACATGGTATCCCAACCCCTATAACGTCACATTATTTTTGAGATTTTTAAGTGCTTATATAAAATCTCTATAAACATGACGGTGCTTCAAGTTTACTAAATAATTTTTCAGTCTTTAAAAATCCAAATTACCTGTCCCTTTGTCAGTGCTCTTCACAGTTCTGTACATCTGCATGAATACCCACATGGAAAATTTAGTACAATAGTCCACATTTCAAAGATAATCACTGTAGATGCCCTTTTGTCCATAGCCATTGTACTCACTAAATCCCAGTACTAGACACTCAAATCATAGAAAAAGAAAGCCATTATTATCGCATAGAAATTATATGAATTGCATGTTCATAATTTCAAAAACAGTGTTGATTGAACACACAGAAATTCATAAGGCTCACCTGCAAGTGACTTTTCACGTGAGCTAGGGTTAGATCCTTCACATTCATCAACTCTAGAACTGATTTTGGTGTTGCTCCTGTCACAAAGGGGAAATAAAATTACATCAGCTATCTAGTTTGTCTAAAGTCACATTAACAGCAACAGTTTATTGAAATGATATTTAACATGTGACCAATACCCGTCTCAGCCGTTATATATTTCAAGATTTCGATTCTTATATTTTTTTTATTTTGATATTTCGGATCTCATACTTACTTATATATAGACTAATTTTGTCTGACATCATTTAGTACGCAACCATATCGCTGATATCGTTCAATGTTGCGATACTTGTGCTTAAAAAACATTTTTTTTATAGGGGAGGAACAGTCTTCTAACCACGCCCTTTGAACCCGACTGTGCAACACAAAGCTCCAAGAAAAACTACCATAGCAACACACCATACTCATCCAATGGAGAATCAAACCTCAGACGTGGAGAAAATTTTCCCGGGCCCTGACACTCTCCCTTACCACCAAGACAACCCTTTGGTGTGTCTGCTTAAAATATTGGAGTAGAATGGAAATGGAGTGAAAAAAGATAAACGGGGTATTGAATTTAACTTACTTTCATGGCCGCCGAGGAGCTGAACGGCGTGAACGAAGTGGGCATGGAGAGTAGAAGTCCACCTCATTCTCGGAGCTCTGACACTCTTCCTAACACCGTTAACGAGTCTCGAATTCCTTTTGAAATCACGGCAGTAGATTTGAGGTTGGAAGCCGTGATGGTGACGAGGATGAGGATGAAGATGATGATGTTTATGAAAGTTTCTTGGTAGAGGATTATTCAAACCTCCCATATGATCAAACCCTAAACTCAACGTGGGCTGAATCGGCCCAGGACTTATAAAACCCCTTTCTGTGGGAGTGTAGAATAAACCATTTTCATGGCTCAAATCGCTTCCGCCGCTGCTACCGGACTCCGTCGTTGAGCTCCTCTCACAGTTGGATGATTTTCTAGATAATTTATCATAGCCCATTTCTTTAATCTCGCAAACTGAAATTGTTGGTGGGCTGATCTGTAGAGACAGATCAGGCATAGTTGAAGCAGTTCTCATTGAGTAGTTTGAGCTTAGAAACATCATAGAGAGAGAGAGAGAGAGAGAGAGAGGTATGGGGGAGATGGGAGGCAAGGGGAGAGAGGGAGTTGTTGTGATTAAGTCATGAGTGGCTTATGATTTGCATGGGGGGTCGAGAGAGAGAAAGAGAGAGGGAGGGAGGGAGGAAGAAGGATAGGCTTTTTAAGTAGGATAGCTGTAGGTAGGTGTAGGAGGTGAGGAGGGGATTGCTACTAGTCAGGAAAATAATACAGGAAAAGAGGGATAGTAAACAGAGGTTTCCTTGGGATGAAGGTTTGAGGGAAAAGTTAGTGAAAAGGGGAACTTGGGTATTTAAGTATGCAGAGATGGGTCTCTGAGAGAGAGAGAGAGAAGGGGGGGGTGTGGGTGGGAGAGAAGACTACTGGTTCTCTTAAGTCTTTACTTTACTATCAAAATGGGGAATGAAAAGGAGGTTGCAGTTGCAGGGATGTAACGGAGAGGAATTGTTGGAATGCGAGAAAACAAAAGAGGTACTGTTCTATGGAATATATTGGAACGGAATTGACTCTCTCTCTCTCACTCTCTCTCTCTCTCTCTACCATTCCTATTCAATGGTGATGGATCCTGACCCATTTAAAATTCCATACTGCTTTTTTTTTTTGGAATTACTTTTGTTTTAAGGTTCTCCTTGAATTAGAATATTCCTGTTTTTTTTTTTATCACAGAGGAATCACTCCCTAGAGGTTGTCTAAAAGAAATAAGTTGTAAATTCAAATATTTTGAGATTAAAATTCGACAATTTAATATTTGAAGTCGCTAGAGGCTTGTCCAATCATTTCTATCCAGAACTCCGATGATTAGTTGATAATTTAAGTGAAAATTCTCTCAAACTATATTTCAATTTGATTCCAAACAGGCAACTAGATACATCGGTTATCAAAAAAAAAAATCATCGCAGTCAAAACATCTCTTTCCAATGCATCCCTTAGTATTTTCTTGTATTCGTTTGAAAAAGTTCAAGAACATAATTTTTTATGTAAAAATTTAGATATAAATGTGTTCAAAAATTATTCAATAAATGTAAAAACAATTATAAATATTTTACAT
Organism: Arbutus unedo; assembly: GCA_014822125.1. Classification (NCBI taxonomy): domain Eukaryota; kingdom Viridiplantae; phylum Streptophyta; class Magnoliopsida; order Ericales; family Ericaceae; genus Arbutus; species Arbutus unedo. Next base: position 7,739 of record JABCMJ010044692.1, on the reverse strand, counting down.
GTATCAAAATATTCTGGACACATATATTTTCAAATTTGTACACCAAATCTGTGTACGTATAACACTATTGTGTTCGTTTTTTCTATGGTCAAAATAGGTGCTGTTTATCCTATTAGGTAGTGAGGCTGCCCAAGGAAGAGATTCCACGTGGAACAATTATTGAATGGACTATTTTTTTTTAGCTGTCCCATAACCTGCAATTTCTTCCTATTCAGCAATTCTCTCTACCACTCCCGTTTTAGCTTTTTCCTGTGTTTTTTTTTAATTTATTGAAAACTCCTTTTTCCAAGACAAATAAACTTCATTTTGTAAAATGCATTTTATAAATCTTTATTTTTCTCTTCAAATTCCCTCGCAAATATTTGACCCCAATACATCCTTAAAGTTACATTAATTAATCTTGGGTACGCATCTCACAGCAAAATATATATCCAATGACATCCAATAACCAGTTTGTGATATTTTTATTTATTTTATCAGCTGAAGAATAACTCAAGAAATAGAAAGTACAAACAACATAACTTGGTAGTTTATTAGCAGGATAAGTTTTAGAAAAATATAACATTCTAAGAATAAAATAGAAAAGCAGATGTAGTAGAATCGGATTGGAGGAGATGAAAGATACATGGATTGTTAACGATATTTTATAGAATGTGAGATATAGCATCAGTGGTTTGTTTGTTATTTGGTATTAGCAAAGAATGGGTAGATGATGAAATTAAAAAAGAATGCGCGCGGCATTTTCATATTAGAGAAAGTGGATAAAGAAGGGGATAGATGGATAACTAATCCGGGATATTGCATATCCCCTTTACATGTGTGGAGGCAAAAGGGGTGTATGGTGGGGTTACTTGACTCTATTCATTTGTAAAATTCTTATTGTTTTTAGAGGTATGTAGGTTAATCTGTGAATTTGACCTCATTAGAATTTTGATATTGCCCTAATTATGAAGAGTACTTAGGGTAAGTTTCACTGACCTCCCTTAAAATTTTGAAAATTACATTGACATTTCTGAGGTTTCTAAAATAACACTTTCCTCTCTTTTGTTTTATTGACAATGTGATCAGACCCCCTTGTCCTATTTCTCGTGACCGGTTAGGCGGGTGTATACATGTTTTTTTAAAAGAGACGAACCAGATTTTTAAAACATAACATATACCTCTTATACTCAGATTTTTTTCCATTCTCTCTCTAAGAAATCCATATTTCTCATGTCTCCACCCCAAGATATTTGATCAAACCTCCATATCTCTCAAATTTCTCCAAGGATCTTTCATTTTTCTTTGTTTTCAAACACTTGGAGGTGAGCTATTGCTTGGAGAGGACAAATTTGGGCTTCCTTCCACCATTAAAGTTAGGGCTTCACCATTTGAGCTCAAACCTTAGGTTTTCTTCTTGAGATAGAGATTTTTTTGTTTCTCTTACTTGATTATGACTTGTTATTGGTATATTGTGTATTTGCTCTTTTGTGTTAAGGATTTATGTATATATGAATATGAGTTGGGTGATCTTAGCTTGAATGGTTGGCATATTGGGTGTTAGGTCCCACGCTTATCACTTGGAAGAGTTGTAGTGTGACTTCCTAGTGTAGAAATGATGCATCTTATCCATTCAATTCTAAGTCACAAGTGATAAATTGAAGTAGTAGGAGAAATTTACCTTTCACATCGTATGTGAACATATTAGCCGATGTGGTATGCGGACTAAACTTCCTTATGAGAATGCTAGAAATATTGTGAACTAAACTCCCCGATGGGAATGCTAGGAATGTTGTGAACTAAACTCCTCGAGGGGATGGCGAGGGAAAGGAACTAGACTTCCAAATGGGAATACTAGAAATATTGTGAACTAGACTCCTCGATAGGATGGCTAGGAATGTTATGAAATAGACTTCTCGATGGAAAGGCTAGAAATGTCGTGAACTAGACTCTCAGACAGGATTGCTAGGAAATGGGACTAGGATTCTATGGGAATACTAGGCATGAGATATTGTTAATACAAAATTTGAAAGCGTTACCTAATGATGATGGGAAAAAATTATGAAGCAAGAGCCTAAGAAGAATTGGTTCTGATCCGATAATGGTTTGGCAAAAATTCATACATGTTAACGTATATATATTGTGATGTCTTTATTGAAATTGTGTATTGTTGTTTACCCTCTATTTCATGACATTCCATAGTCATGTAAGATTTGTATACAAATTTTCTACTGGGCTCGTTAGCTCAACCCTTATTTATTTTTCAACTACAGTCCCCGACACTTAGCTCGGATTTGGCTTGGAATGTTTGAATTTTTGCATGACATTCTATGAGCTGCATCTGTGGAGTTATTTGACATCTTTTAACCCATTTTTGAAGAAGATATATTATAACTCTAGTTGACTTGAATATCCTAATCCCGCTTTAATATTTTGAACCTGACTTTTGTAAAATTATTAGAACTTGGAATATCTTGGTGTATGATTAATGGGATTGTGGGTATCGGGTGAGACTTACGTGGCTTTTGCTATAATGAAATGTATTAATATTAGGTTGAAAATTGAGGGTGTGACAGTTTAGGCATCTGAATCAACAAATTTACCGTTTTATGAGAGATTGGTTTTCTTTATAATCTTTAGTAGGAAATTTCATTTTAGTTATCGTCTGTTTTAACAACCTTATATTTCATTCTAGTATTTAATTTTCTAATCAAATTAGAATTTGTCGTTTTTAGTAATTTTTCTAATTTCTTTTATTTAGACTAGATTAGCAAGTATAAATCTTTTGTTATTTCGTTTCATAGTTCATGATATAGGGTTTTACGTTCCTATAAAATTATTTTCTAAGTCTAAGGGCTAAGTGGTTGTTAATTGATTAATAAAAATTAAGTGTTTTACTCAATTCATTTGTTCGAGGAAGGAGTATCTCTAAATCAAATAAGGTTTGGGATTGTCTTCATGCTACATTCATTCAAACATATGTTTCACTGCATCAGTTGGTATCAGAGCTAAGTTTCAATCTTGACTATGGCCAGAGGACATTCTAGAGGTCGAGGACGAGGACCAAGAATTGCCACTGTTGACGAAATTTATGAACGCGATGACAATAACCGAGAAGCTCAAACAAGGGAAGGTTACGTTCGACTGGAGCAAATGCTTGGAGTTGTCTTATAATGCCTCGAGGCTCTGGAAGTGGCTGGCCAACCTCATCAGTGTCTGCACGACCCTATCGCTCAGGAGGAGTTTGAGGGTTCAAATGTTGATGGCTCTAATCCTTTTGCTGAAGTTCATCAACTAAGGAGACGGACGCAAGATATCGTGGTTGACAACCGCGATTCTCGTTATTGGGAGTCAGGTTTGAAGATTGATTTGCCTAAATTTCAAGGAAGTTTAACGCCAGAAGAGTTTATTGATTGGCTTAATATCATCGAAAAAATTCTAGAATTCAAAGAGGTTCTTGAAGATAGGAAGGTTCCTCTAGTAGCTACCAGGTTTCGGGGAAAGGCCACTTCTTGGTGGCAACAACTCAAGGTTACCGGCAGAGACAAGGTAAAGAGAAAATCAGGGATTGGGATAAGTTGAAGGAAAAGATGGGCGCCCCGTTCCTACCTCATAATTATTCGAGGCTGATGTACCAGCGGCTACAAAATCTCCAGCAAGGCACATGTATAGTTGACAATTATAACAAGATTTGTCGACGGGCTATAGCAGTAGATTAACGATGAGTTAGACATGTACGATCTCTTCTCAATTTCAGATGCCCACCAGAGAGCCGTAACACTAGAGCGTCGATTCAGTAGGAGGCCAACAACGACTAGCAAGAACAGTACCGCTCAAAAACCAAAAACCACTGTTCCAACAAATCGCACAAGAGTCTCTACCCGTTGTAGTTGTAGTTACAGTGTCCAAACCATCATCTTCTGCTTTAAGTGCGACGAGCCAGAAACCATGCTGATGATTGTCGGAAGGCCGATCATCCTGGAAAGGCCTTGTTCATAGACACAAAAGACTACCAGGATGAGACAGCGGGGTATGACCACAAACCTGCATACGACAGTATCGACAAACAAGTTATTGATGAGGAGGATGTGATTGGAGATCAGGGTCCATTGCTGATAGTTCATAGAGCTTGTTATGCTCCTCGAGTCGTTAATGGAGAATTTGGGTTGCGCAACAAAATTTTCCAATCGACTTGCACCACTGGGGACAAAGTTTGCTGCTTTGTGATTGATTCAGAGAGCTGCGAGAATGTAATTTCTGAGAAGGCAATACAGAAATTGAATCTAATGACGGAGCCACACCCCAATCCTTACAAGTTGGCTTGGTTGAAAAAGGATAATTAGCTAAAAATTTCAAAACATCATTTGGTGTCTTTCTCAATTGGTGCAATATATAACAAGAAGGTCTGGTGTGGCATTGGGCTATAAATGTTTGTCATCTTCTATTGGGAAGATCCTGGCAATATGACGAAAAAATTAACCATGATGGCAGCACCAATGCATACAACCTGATATTTGGTAGCACAAAGATTAATCTTTTACCTTAAAAGATGTAGTAACCAAATCACACGGTGGGGAGGTTGCCAATCTTTTAACACGGGCGGAGATGGAAGAGGATAACTCGTCTTCTGATGCTTCCACTTAGAGGGCGAAGTCTTTTCAAGTTGCGGAGGATGATGCCGAGCGGGTCGCGACCACATTCCTAGAACGCTTGGATTGGTCATGGGCTAAACAGACCAGTGGTAGATTGACTTGTGGGTCATATGATTGAAGCGAATCGTCGTTCTAATCAAGACCCATTGATCTATAGATCATAGGCCTCAGTGATTTTTGGCATAAATCCTTCGTTTTGGCCTAAATCCTTCGTTTAGGCATCCGAAAATCAATAAATTTGTTGTTTGAGGAAAGATTGGCTTTCCTTATAACTTTTAGTAAGAAATTTCGTTTTAGTTGTTGTCTGTTTTGGCAATCTTATATTTCGTTCTAGTGTTTGATTTTATAATCAAATCAGATTTTTTTCATTTTTAATAATTTTCCTAATTTCTTTTATTTAGGCTAAATTAGCAAGTCTAAATCTTTTGTTATTTCGTTTCCTAATTGATATAGGGTTCTACATCCCTATAAATTATTTTGTAAGCCTAAAGGCTAAGTGGTTGTTAATTGATTATTAAAAACTGAATGTTTTACTCAATTTGTTTGTTCAATGAGAGAGTACCTCTAGTTCAAATAAAGTTTGGGATTGTCTTCGTGCTACATTCACTCAAACATACGCTTCACTGTATCACTTACAGTTTTAGAAGGTGTTGTACAAGGTATGATAATGATTTATTATATATAGCACAAAACTTACATCTATCAAGCGATATGGAACCATTGCTCATCCATCTATACGTCCACCAAGACTCTCTCCTGAATGTCTGGCCTAACAATTGACCACAAAATCTGACTAGGGTGTCACAATATCTCCCATTTAAAAACACAAGTTCTCATGTGTGGGGTCGAGATTTGTCCTGTATTGTTTTGGTTAATGTAGGCTCTAATATCATTTATAACAATCGGCTCCCGCCTTGTATAATAGTATCTATTTTAGCCGTTCAACCCCCATAAACTTCCGAGTAAGTCACTCATCTTTGCATTGTTGTAGGAAAAACACGCTTAACTACAAAATTCTATTGGATTTTGTCAGTCTCACGGTTTTAAAATGCATTGAACAAGGTATGATCATGATCTGTTATAGATAGTACTGATCTTACATATATTAAGCGATGTGACGCCCTTGACCACCCATCTAGACATCCACCAAGACTCTCTCTATCTCTCTCTTGAATGTCCGAACTCATAAGTGGCACCACAGTCTGGCTGGAACGTCACACTTGCACTCTCTCTTTGGTGAAACTAAAAAAACAAAACGGAACAAGAAGGCTAGGTTTTGTATAAATAGAGAGAAGGAAGCTTACTGATGAAGTATTTCGACCGATGGAAGAGAAGAAAAGAAAAGGAAAGCTAAAGCTGGAGACTGTTGAAAATTTAAAGGGGCTATGAATGTAATAGGGATACCGAAGGATCTGACAATGCAACTGAAAAGTACTGTTATAGTCCGTTCATGCATGAATTGATGTCCATTAATGATACTATTAATCCCTCTATTTATGGGCTTAGCAGTTACAAGAGCTTAAGGGGTTTTATAAATTGTGGATGCCTTTCTTGATTTTCATACCACAATCGAACGATTTGAGATTTTTTGTCTACGGGATTTCTTTTTGATTTTCTTGTTGTGTTTTCATAGAGAGAGATAAACACGGTTAGTTCAACAGGCGATCGATTGAGAGATATTCCATCGGTCGAGTGAGCCATTTTGCGCTGGAAGACAGACGCTGGTGTAATCCTCCAATACACACAAGAGGTGGCGAATCTGTTATAAGGAAATTGTAATTCACGGGACTCGGTTCGGTAATGGATTCATTATTGTATTTTATCTTCCGAATTCCATATTGAAATTTTATTCTGTAATTCAATTGCAATTTAATGAAATTATTTTTTAGAATAGAATCCAATCAACTTGTCCGCAACATTTTTTCCTGCAGGGATTGGCGTAAGGTAAGAAAGGAAAAGAAATATGGAATAACGACTGTGATGAATGGATATGTGTATATATACAAATATACTTATGTGGAAAATTTACATTGGGTAAAGTTCGGGCACCCCACCAGACCCGAACACACTTCGGTTAATCATTTTAAGTATCCAATGTCTCTTCAAGAATAATTTTCATGCTCGCACATAATTTTTAGTTAGTCCCAATTTTAAAACTAATACACCCAATTTGCTAATTATGTCCCAATTTCGGGTCGGGATCTCGCAAAAGAGATGTTCCCTTTTAATTATGTATCATTTGTGATGCCGATCCACATTTATTTTACACTACATTGGACACTTCTTAGACATTTAAAATTTAAAATATCACTATGATATTCAAATTTAGGAAAATAGTAATTTTTAAGACTAATGCTATTCAAATTCACTTGGTTTTGCAGCTATCCAATCATTCCATGCCCTTTTGCAAGAAATTCTTGAGCCAGATATCAATTTAGATTCTTCATAATTTATTGTATTTTATCTATTATATAATTTGGAATGTATAATTATGATATTATATATATATATATATATGCATATATGTATGTACATGTATATGTGTATATACAAAACAATATATTTTGATGTATATAATTGAATGTATTCGTAATGTTTTCATATCATATATTTTAGAAAGCTAAGGTATTCATTTGTGTGTTGTGTCGTATTTATGTCCAATATTTGTATCCTTACTTTTTATGTTAAATTTGGTATGTAAAAAAAAAGGTGTGAAATATTTCTTTGATTACTATTTTTTAAAAGAACTTCATAAAATAAAATATAAAAATAATAAAGTAAGGTTATACTAAAACAATAAATTTTGCATATTCATTGGATTGCGCAATTTTAAATATGCCAAATTTTAACATGTTAAATTAACACATAAGCCTTTAAAAAAATTTGGCATCTCATAAATTGAAGCTAGCATGCTAAACAACAAGTTCACTTTTAATCTTTTTATTTAATCAACTTTTAGACAATATTTGTGGACCGCATCCAATAAAGTAATCACACAAAAAGATTTGGCATCTTACATTTTTTTTACGGCAATGTCACCTATGCAATTTATAATTTGATTGGAATTGTTTCAAATGTCAACTCATTTATTTAACGTTTCTGAAGGGG
>JABCMJ010044658.1:0-12433 GCA_014822125.1 Arbutus unedo | reverse complement strand
GTGGTTCGAGGTCTTCTCGGATCACAGGAGCCTTAAGTACATCTTCATACAGAAAGATTTGAATATGAGGTAGTGAAGATGGATGGAGTACACGGAAGACTATGATTTCGAACTGTAGTACCATATGGGTAAGGCAAATGCGGTGGCTGACGTTTTGAGTAGAAAGTCATTTCATAGTCTAGTTGGCGTAGCTATTCGAGAGTGGAATATGATTGGGGTAATTAGGGTGCAGAGTCTACAGTTCAATGCTGATAGTGATAGGGCCACTTTGTTCAGTGTAGCGGTTCAACCTTAATTGTTGGTGAGATTTATCGAAGATCAATAGAATGATTCTGAGGCCAAGTTAGCGAGAGATCGTTTGGCTTAGGGGAGCTGGTTGATGATACTTCAAGCAAATAATCATCCTCGTCTTGTTGTACACTCTGGCAGTATGAAGATGTATCAAGATATGCAAAGTCAGTATTGGTGAAAGGGGATGAAACATGACGTTGCGCCGTCCGTGTCAAAATGTTTCGTGTGTTAGCAGGTTAAGGCAGAGCATCAAAGACAAACCGAGTTATTACAACCCTTACAAGTGGTTGAATGGAAGTGGCAACATGTAACTACGGATTTTGTGACTGGGCTCCCGAGGTCGCTAGTAGGACATGATTTAGTATGGGGAATTGTTCATCGACTGACCAGGACCCCATTTTCTTCCTATCCGTGTGATAGATGCCGTAGAAACACTCAGTAAACTTTACATTCGTGAGTAATTCAATTACATGGAGTTCCTACTGCAGCAACTTCAGGCTGGGGGATTGCTGTCAGTCAACTCCCAGTGGGTGCCCATGATGAGGGGTCTGGAATAGCATGGGCACAAGAAGGGTTCTTAGAAGAGCGGGTAAATAGTCATCCCATTGATGGGAGAGGGGCAAACCTTCTATCCCGAGCAGAGTGCACAAGCAGAAGAGCCCGTCGGGCAGGGGCAGAGATCAAGGACCTCTAGGACGAGTTGGAAGATGTCCTCAAACAAATGGAGGACAGAGGCCCAGCTAGAATTGGGGGACATTTATCGCGGCCAACGCTAACATTCACTAAGGCATTGATGGCCGACCACTTTCCCCCAAGTTTAGAATGTCGTAGATGGAACAGTTCGACGGCTCAAGGGACCCACTAGTGCATTTAGAGGCATACAAGGCCTTCATGGCCTTGCACGCGGTGCCTGAAGGGATCATATGTCAGGCCTTTCCCACCACCTTGAAAGCACCAGCGCGGGCCTAGTTTGGCAAACTCAAGACTGGCTCAATTGAATCCTTCGAGCAGCTGAACAACCAATTCCTTAACCATTTTTATAGTGGCCGACGGCCTCACTGATCGACCACCTACTTTCTTAACGTCAAGCATCATCGAGAAGAGTCACTGCAGAACTATTTGAAGTGCTTCAATGATGAAGCCCACACGTCGATGAGGTCAACAACAAAATCACATTAACAGCTTTCACGGGCGGTCTCTAGCCTACCTAATGTTTCTATCATTTGTCCAAGAGGGCACCAGCAAGAATGGCCAAGATGATGACCCGGGCACAATAACATGTGAATCCTGAGGACGACAGGGCTGCACATCGTGAAAAAGCAAATGAAGTCATCAGAAGATGACCAAAGCATGAGGAAGCAAGGCAACCTGCCCAAAAGGAACAACCCTCCAGCCATATCCACTTGGTTCTGGATCGAGCAATTTTGTAGAGAATGTTAGTCGTGGTCAGGTTCATGATACTCGTGGAAAATCTCATCATTATAGATGGCAAAATCTAATCAACAACAAGAGCCATAAAGACCATTTTGGAAGGAGTAGTGATGATGATGTTATGGTGTACGACAACAGTGGGAATAGAATACTACCTCCATCCTTGATGCATGGAAAGTCTATTTCGAATACACCATATATTAGTTATAACGATCCTATACCTCATCCTGTTTTGGGTGAAGAAAGGGCTGTTGGAAGTGATGAGAGACTAATTTACCAAGTTGCCCTACAGGTACTTTCACTGTTCAGGACTTCGCGTTGTAACTTTAATTGCTTTTGTATGGTATGTGAAGAGATATGAACTTTTGATTTTTCCCCAGATTATATGCCTAGATGAATTGGTGTCTGCTTGGTATACTAGGAATTGTTGTGTTTAATGTTCACAGTTGCCTGATTGGGAGAGAAATATGGACTGAAAACATCTTTCGTGAATGACATCCTTGAAGCACTGGATTGTTAACAGTTGATGGATTCTGTTCATGATCTTTTGCAGGATCTTAACCAACCTAAAGTTGAAGCTACTTTGCCTGATGGTCTTTTGTCTGTCTCTCTTCTAAGACATCAGGTTGTCTCTATCTTTTTTAATTTAATTTTATATCTTTCATTTAATTTATTTTCCATGTGAATTTTGACTTCGTTCTATAAGATGGAATTTTTTTTTTGGTTTCAGAAAATTGTTTTGGCTTGGATGCTTTAGAAGGAAGCAGCAAGTTTGCATTGTTTGGGTGGAATTTTGGCTGATGGTCAAGTTAATAATTAGTAGTGAGGTTGACCTCACAAATGTCTTCGTTTATGGTTTTTTGCTTTGAATCTATTAGAATTTTCTACTGAGACTCATTGCGTTGTTATGTCATAGGGCCTTGGTAAGACTATCTCAATCATTGCCCTTATACAGATGCAGAGATTTTTAGAATTGAAATCTAAAATAGAAGGTGAACGCAATCATAAAACTGAAGCCTCGAATTTGGATGATGACGATGACAATGGTAGGTAGATCACTTTGGAAAAAGGCAAGCAAACTGAAGAATCTGATGATATTAAATTAATTCCAGAAGTGACTACTTCTAATTCAGAGTTTCGGAGGCGAAGGTTTGCAGCTGGGACATTGGTTGTGTGTCCTACAAGTGTTCTTAGACAGTGGTCCAGGGAGCTAAAAGACAAAGTTGCAGATGAAGCCGAACTTTTTGTTTCAATTTATCACGGAGGCAGTAGGACAAAGGATCCTAATGAATTAGCAAAGTATGATGTTGTTCTCACAATATATGCCATCGTGACTAATGAAGTTCCAAAACAACCTTTGGTTGATGAAGATGATGATGATGTAAAAACTGGGGAGAAATATGGAATATCTTCAGAGTTCTCTAATAAAATACGGAAAAGTATGGCTATTGCTAGTAAGAGACGCAAGAAGGGTAAAACGGGATTAGATATTTCTGCTATTGATGGTGATTGTGGTGCACTTGCAAGAGTTGGTTGGTTTAGGGTGGTACTAGATGAAGCTCAAACAATAAAGAATCATAGAACACAAGTGGCTAGAGCATGCTGCGGCCTTAGAGCAAAAAGAATGTGGTGCTTATCTGGAACACCTATACAGAATGCAATTGATGAACTGTATAGATACTTTAGATTCCTGAAATACAATCCATATGTTGTTTATAAATCATTTTGCCAGCAAATAAAGTTTCCAATTTCAAGAAACTCAATTCATGGTTACAAGAAGCTTCAAGCCATTCTAAGGGCTATAATGTTACGCCGGACAAAAGGTGAATTGCCTGTATTCTTTTTCTATTAAATGAATTACATTTGTTTTGAGTAGAGCATCAATGTTTTGGACAACAAGATTGGATGTGTGATGATATATCCCAGTGTATCCTGTTTCCAATGTACTAAAATTACGTTTTAATGTGGATTGTCATGAACTGTATTTTGAATTATTTTTTATGTTGTTCTGGAAGTGTTTTTGTTATAGCATGCTAGTTCAGCTAGGCATTGGAGCTGTGCAGTTTTTCTTTTCCCGAAATATACAATATGAGATGCCTAAATCATGGAGCCACCATTTTCTGAGTATATCTGATTACAGTAAAAACCTATATCCAGGACTTGTGCTCCTGCATAGCTTGATGTTGGTTTGCATATGATTTATTTGAACAACCCCAAGGCCATCTGATCTCTTTGTTTAGTTGTTGGCTGTCCTTCAAATGAAATCACGATTGACTTTTACATGCAGAGGTTCTGTAACAAAAAAACTCCAAGCTGGAGAAAATAATAGTGGTTACTAGATTTGGATTCTTAGGTACTTGGTCCTGAGTCTCCTGACACACAAGAAGACAAATATCTCTAACCAAAACATAGGATTAGAGAGATTGGTTATGGAAATGAGAAGTTATTTACAACTCATAATTCAAAAAAAGATTCACTAACACCTGCAAAACTTGGACAATGCAGAGATTGGATAATTAAGGGAGATGCTCAGAAATAAAGTGGTGCCTAGGCCACAAAAAAGCCCCAGATCTACCAGGACTGAAAGAAAGCACTTTATTGTGTGATAGACCCAAAGAAAACCTTTGGATCGTGCCTTTTAGTAGGCTCCAAAGTCAAGAATTTGCATGCCTTAGCATCGATTCATATGTATATATGGTTATCTTCTATTTTTCAGTGATAAGGGGTAACTAGTTGATATGCTTCATATCATATCAAAGTCTTGAAGTGGAGTTAATGATTTTCTTTGGAGAAGTAATACTCCAAATCATATGTATTATCCTGTTCTATAGATTCGTGAACTATTGTTGACTACTTAAGTAGATATCGTCATTGATTATTTCTTAGTTACGTTATTATCCAAGCACTAGTTTTGAAGCTACTAGTAGCTTTTGTCGATGATGACATGTGTATCGATTATCATATTCTCTTGGTTGATACGTCAGTAGGTTCATCCTTTTTCTATTATGTTTCGTGTTTCAAATTGCTTCATTTGCACATCTATATAATGCATATTTCTCTGACATATCTTATTTTCTTTGTTTTTTCTTGTCATGTGTACATCTTCTTAGGTAGTGGGAAGAATGTTTGCTTTGGGAGGATATGTGGATGGATGATTTTTTGCTCATTTATTTCCTTACTTTTATTTCACCTTATGTTTGTGAGTAGTCATGTATGGAAAACAATGTGCCAATTGGAGTTTTGGTTTATCTTATTTTGTTTTCTTTTGGTGGACACCGTGTCCTCCTTTTTTCTCCCTTTTCTTTTTCGAATGATATTTCCTTTGTGGCTGGAAATGGAAAGAAACAAAAGTTGTTCCCTGCTCTAGGGTGACATTTTTCCGTTGTGGAGTTTGTGCTAGGTGATGTAATTTCAAGATTCAGGAGCACTTAGAGGAGCGTCTTTACATCCTATATAATAAATAAGCCAACCATAAGAAATATTTTTTCGTTAGGCCTAACATATGTTGAAGTGGCAAAGAATCACTAGGGCTAGCTCAATGGCCAAAGCTTGAGACTTCTCTTCAAGATGTCTTGGGTTTGAATCTCTAGGGGTGGACAAATGGTTCATATCATTCCTATCTCTCCTTTGAGGTTGCTACCCCCAACCTTATTCATGGTAATTATCACGTATACGTGGGACCCGTAAAACCGGGGACTACATGTACTTGGACATAACCAGGTGAAGCCCCTGACACCCTCGTCATGGTAGTTATGTATATAAATGTGTATGCTTGCTTGTGTTAAGTCTACATAAGTATTGGAGATAGCTGTCATCAATATTAATATTTTTTGTTGGATGCATATCGAACTATGCAAGTACGAAGTACTGTAATATACTTGAGGAATTCATATGGAATATTCTAATAGCTATAGTAAATGTTCTCTTACTTTGTAGCTTTTCTTTTGTTGCTTTGGGATTATAAGTTTGGGAGTTCTAGCTTGATTCTTATTGTAAGTCACGGAATTGAGGTTCTATAGTAGATCTGTGGCATACGTGACACCATATTAGGTTCCTGCAACTAAGCACCATTAATTGCACCAAAAGATTGACATTGTCCACATTGAGTGTAAAGCGAACCACAATGAACCAGAAAAATCATTAGACAAGACTTTTGTAGCCAATAGTTGGGCTAAGGCTTTGAGGTTGAGTTTGAGTTTGGAGTGCAGTAAGGTTGTTGTACTAACTTAGTTGCCATAGAGTTGCTGTGCACAAGTAAGCCTGGAATAATTACTCAATAAAGTGGCCAAGTAAATGTCCTTGAGGTATAGGTTTTTAGCTGTCAGATATTTGCTGGTTCACATATCAGCAATGGTTAAAATTCATGGTGAGTAACTGGAAAGCGGGTAGAGATGATATTTAAACCTTGTGATTTTTAGTAACGAGTGATGTGCTTTTTGCTTTATGGCTATTTCCAGTTAATAATTTAATTAGAGAGTTGTGAAGAAGATTATTTTCACCATTTTTTGTTTTTTCAATTTCTGGGTGCTCACATTTCGGGTTTCCTGTATCTGTTAGGTCTTTTTGTCCAATTTAAGATCTTTGTGGAATGATGGGAGAATTGTATATTTGACTACTACGGAGTTGGATGTTATGTACAATTCAAATGCCGACTAAATATGAAGTGTTATCCTGATAACTTTCTGCTATACAGTTGTGTCCTTTTGCTTCATTGGTCAGTTCTCATGTATTTAGCTAATATCTGCAATGTGAGTGTGAATAGGGTTTTGCATTTCTTGAATTTTGACTTTGGTTTGGTGCTACTTTGTTGTTCTGTTGTTGTTGAATTTTTTCAATCAGATGTGTACATTCTGTATCTAACGTGTATTTCCAACCATTTTATTTATTTGTTGCTGGCCACCATTGGCTTGTGTTTCCTTAGGCACATTAATTGATGGGGAGCCGATTATTAGCTTGCCACCAAGAACAATATGCTTGACTAAGGTTGATTTCTCTCCAGAAGAGCGGACTTTCTATGCAAAATTGGAAGCTGATTCACACTCACAATTCAAGGTGATTCTCTCTTTTTGGGTTATTTATTTTCTGTTTCTTTGGTTTGGTTTTGGTTAGCTGCTTCATATTTCATATGTTGTTATTTAGTGAGCTTTAGAATCCTTGTGCTGGATGGTGGTTTAATAATTAAGTTATACTTGGTGTAGGGCATTGCTCTTTCAGTTTCTGAAACTACGAATATCTGTTGATCAAATAACTAGGGATAGCAGATTTTATGTGCATGAAAATACATCAAGCTTGAGGTGAAATATAATCATGTTATACTAGGCATTTATCCTCACTTTGGACCTATGTTGGCTTGCTGCCTTTTCCCTGACTTACCAAGTGTGCTGCTGCTTATTGCTTGCTGCATGGAACTTTCTGGGCATCTGGAGGCACATAACTATGCAGACGTGATTTGCATGCTTGCTCATTTTCATAGAGGTGCATTCATAGTACTAGACAAGGATATGCCCAGATACAATTGATCCCCCTCCCCCCTATATTCAAATATGAAAAGAAAAAGAAGCTCAAAATCATAGAGGAGCACTAAAAGTCAAACTAATTTAATGGAGCTTGCAACAGTTAGGAATTTCTACTAAGGTCTGCCATCTTAATGTCCATGCAATTTTCTCTTCAATCTGCTCTCTATTCAGGGTGATAGTGTCAGATGTATGAGCAAAATCCTTTTGTATCTAATAAAAAATGCGGATAGTCTCCAATCTGAAATACTGATAATAATATCTGCGTATCCAAACCAAAACAAACTAAGCGTTGTCTCCCAATCAATTGGAGTTGGCTACTTGGATCTTTTTTCTCCATTTTGTTATGTTAAGAGCTATAAAATCAAATCAACTTTAGTAATTATATATAATTTTTTATCGAAACATCCCATTTCAATTTTGGCTTTCCCCTCCTAGCATTTTCCTTACAGTAAGATTATGTCTGCTTTGTTTTTTATTAATTAAACAACTTTTTTTCCATAAGTAGTATATCACTTAAATGAATCCATTAAGGGAATGCCACCATATTCAAAAGTAGGCCACAAACGAAAAGGCCCTATATTTTCCGTTATGTACCAAAAATCTTAAGAAGTTGATTTTGATGAGGACCACTATCCCTTGAATCTCAAGTTCCAACTATACCTAAGGTAGTTGATTACGCCAAATAAACCATGTTAGATTAGACAAAGTGGGATCAAATGCCAGAATTTCCTTCTCTTTTCCACCTTATACCCTCTCCAAGTCTCTAGCAACTGTGGCACTCTATGTGGGACAACTGGAGCTAGATTGGGCCAAAGAAAGATCTGGGGTCCAAAGTTCCCAAGTTGTTGGACTATAAGCAGATATGAGACACTGACTCCCCATAGCAACGTTGCTCTTTAGTCCTTCACATGAACACACTACATCTGTATTTAGGACCACCTTAAGCCTTGAGCTACACAGTGTACTCGGATCCGTATCATTGCTCCCAACACTCAGAAACAAAATGCAATCTGCAATACCAGACTCCAGTAATCTACGTCCACCCTAGTGCCTGCTCCAGCGACTACACCTGTTACAAGTTGTTTTTCGCACAGGGCCGCCATGCCTCACAAAGACAGACACCTTGGTGGCACAAGGACGCTGCTCACTTTCCAAGGGAAGTCTTGCTTTTGGCACCACTCAACTCCTAATAAATTGTCTTCACCTGGTGGGTTTCAATGATGAGCTCCACCGCAAAAAATCCTCTTGAACCCCTCCCAGCTACCATAGATCCTTGACAAAAAATCCTCCAAAAATTCCATTTCTCAATCCTGAATTGCCATACTAGTGTCCCAAACCACATTTCCCCCATCATCTGATTATAGTCACTAACTAAAGCTTTCTTGTTGACCACCATTTTGTACATGGTGGGAAAAATCTCCTCCCTCCCATACCCCACCATCAAATGAGTATAAACCACAGAATTACCCTAACCCCCCTAATACCCATCCAGAGGCCTATCCCATGAGGAGTACTTAACACTTCTAATCTTAATTCCCCCTTGCTCCCATACTTCGCAACCATGACTTTCTTCCACCCTCTCTCCCTCTCACATGCATATCTCCATAACCACTTTCTCAACAACGCTTGGTAAAATCCTTTCCTTTCGGTCGCCTCAACCCTAAACTCCCCCTTTAAGTGGCCCAAAGAGTCCCAATACACTAGATGATACTTAAACTCCTTGCCCAAACCTCTACATAGGAAATCCTTCTAAAGCTTCTCAAACCTCTTTGCTACTGACACCAGGATGACAAATACCTATGTGAAGTGGGCAAGCTACACATTAAGAAATGTTTTTTTGGAACTTTCAAGGAATGAATCCATATATACTAGTATTTGTGAAGTTTCAGTATCATGTTTTTTGGAATTTATAAATTTGTCTTGCAGGCATATACTGCTGTAGAACTTTGAATCAAAACTATGCAAACATTCTATTGATGCTTCTGCACCTTTGTCAAGCTTGTGACCACCCGCTACTTGCCAAAGGATTCAATGCCGATCCTATTAAAAGTGACTCATTGGAGATGGCAAAGAGACTTCCTAGGGATATGCTTATCAATCTTTGAAAGTAGTGGATACTTCGTCGGTAGTATTCCAAATATGCAGTGTGAGTTTTTATTCCCCTTGTTAATCTATTGATAGTAGTGGATACTTCGTTAGCAATATGCCAAATATGCAGTGTGAGTTTTTATTCCCCTCATACCTCTTTCTGGTCTATCATGTCATTAACTTTTAGTAACAATTTGTTCACAAGTTTTCTGCTCCTAGGACAGTGTTTTGTCTGAATAGGTAACCTTTAGTATGGTTTCTGTTATTCTTTGGTTGGTAATATGCTGCTTATTTCCCAGAGATGCTAACAATTTGAATTTTTTGTAGTTCGTATGAAATTGGAATGGTCATGACAATTGCTAAATATGATTTATCTTCCAAAAAATGATGTACACCTTGAGCGACTAATCTTCTAGCATGTCAATATGCCGTGCAACGTGTTTGCATGAGAAGGGGTGACTATTTGCCAAACATGTTATGGAGTTTTTGAGTGTGATGCATCTATATTTGATTAGAAAGCTTGCTCTTTGTGCTTGGGATGAGAAGTGCAATAGTGAATATAACGATTGTTGGTTTGGGTTTTGGGACGCAAGGTTTATTTTCTTTAGTAGCTTGGGTTGCGCAGCATCTTTTGGAGTGCGAGGGAAATGATTGACATATGGACATCAAAATTTGTTTCCGGTACGTGTACCTGGAACTGCAATTTGGTTTCCCCTGTTTAGGCTAGTTCCTTGTTAACATTTTGTCGGTATATCAGGGGCAGATTATTGGGAATTTAGGAAAACATCTGCTAAGGCTTTGCTAGGATTTTAGCCAATTGTTGGGAGGAATAGTATGTTTCTCTAATGTGGTTGATCAGTGTTCTCTCTTGGTGCCTATTTCAAATCATTTTTGCATGTGATCTGAATTTTTCCATATTTTTTATTTTAGGGTAATGAAGTTTACATAACCTATTTGTTCTTTCTCTTTCATTCAAGGGTGATTATATTTGCTAATAATATTTTGGTTTGTTATCATCAACCAAATTTCCTACTATATGATAATTTTGCAGGATTCACCTGATGTTTGATTGGAGATGACAATATGTGTCCTGCACATAAATGCAAGGAACAAATTGGTTCTAATGTTGTATTTTCCAAAGCGACCTTAAGGAGTTATATTTCCGAGGATCCTAATAACAGTGTATTGGCTTTGCCTGAGTTTCCGGAGAAATCTATAGTTCTGAAGAATGAGTATAGTTCTTCTAAAATCTGAGCCATTCTTGAGGTTCTTCAGTCACACTGTAAATCAAAGAGGCCAATTTCAGAATCACATGATTTGGAGCAATGGAATGGTGATTCTTCGTATTCAAGAAAGGCATCCTCAGAGAGTTCCCATTTAGGTGTTAACCCTGCAGCAATAGACTCGGACCTAGAAACTAAAGCACCATTTAAAGCTATTATTTTCTCTCAATGGACTAGCATGCTGGACTTGGTTGAAATATCATTGAATCAGTATTCTATACAATACAGGAGGCTTGATGGGACAATGACTCTGGTTGCAAGAGTTAGGGCTGTGAAAGAATTTGACACATATCCTGAGGTTTCCTTCGATATCCTAAAATTGTGAAAACAGAAATTACCAACATCTGTGTTGGGTATCTGCAATTTATTGGATTTTCTTTCAGTAAGATCTTCGTGGACTTTGAGCAAAAAAATATGACTTGATCGTGCACGCTATAGTTTTGGAAAATATTTGTCAACTAATATCTGCCTTTTTGACTGTTCCCCCTGATTTCTGGATCACCCTAGACGTCTATTATAGATATTTTTCAAATTGTCATAATGGGACACAAAAACAAAGTAGATCCTCTGACTTCTGCCACAAATTGTGTGAACCTATGTTTAATCAAAAGAAGAGTGTTAAAACTTACAACATCAAATAAGCTTTATGCTACGCGAAAATTGTACTCTCCCATTTCAACATAGGAGATTGAAAATTTGTTATGGATTATGTTGATGGATATGGTCATTGGAACTGGGATGCTATTTGAGGTTTACTTCCTGCGAATTTTAAAGTTCAGATTCATGCTGTTTTTCTTTCCCTCCCTTGATTTAGAAGACAAACTTGTATGGCATGCAATCATGTGAAAGAAGGAAAAGTGAGAGGAAAAAGAATTTATCTTAAACTTTGTGACTTACTGAGAACTTATTTCAGTTCCAAAGGATATTTGGTATGAGTTCATCAATAAATGATTAAAGAAAGAACTTGAAACTTTTTAAATCATTGGCACAGTTGACTGGGTTGACTGCTTGTGATGTTGCATTTCGAGCTACTCTATGTTGGGCAATGCATTTGATCTTGAACTAAATCGTTCTAACCTATGATGCTTATTCTGTATTTTGCTTTTCACTTTTTGATGGCTATGTGGGATCGAATCCTACTCTGGCTGTTTCCGTTGTAGAACTATGTTACACTGGTTTCATGTGGATCTATGCCATCACTAACTGGTGGCATTGATCATAAAGCTTATCTTTTTTTTTTTTTTGCCTACTTATTTCCTAAGAAAAAGTTGAAATGCTTTGCAGGTTACTGTTATGCTGATGTCGCTAAAAGCAGGAAACCTTGGTCTAAACATGGTTGTTGCTTGTCATGTCATTCTTTTGGATCTTTGGTGGAATCCAACTACTGAAGATCAGGCTATTGACCAAGCTCATAGAATTGGACAGACTTGTCCTGTTACTGTCTCACGGATGGCAGTTAAAGATACCGTTGAAGATCGGATTTTAGCTCTCTAGGTAAATAATTATCACCTCACCCTTCTAAATTTTCGTATTTTGGTACCGAAAGAAAGTGTGGCTGAAGTGGTAAAAGTCATTTCAAGCTGTGAAGGATTAGAATTTCTTCTGCTTTTTGTTATGTAGTTGTGATCACATCCTTAGGGCTTGTTTGGTAACACTTCTTGTTTTTTGTTTTGTGTTTTCTATTTATGTTCCCTAATTTTTATTTTTATTTTTAAAAAAATAAAAATAAAAATCTTGTTTGTGTGTATACTCTATAGTGTGTGTATTAAGACTAATATACATAAATACATGTATATTATAAGTGTATTATACTTATATAAATAT
>JABCMJ010044613.1:0-12359 GCA_014822125.1 Arbutus unedo | reverse complement strand
CTGACCATAATCCAAAAAGCTAAAAAGCTAAAAAATTAAAAATGAAAAACTAAAAAATAAGCTCCCAAACACCCCCTTAGTTCCAAGTTGACCAAATACTCCAATTATAAAAAAAAAAAAGAAATTAAAGTTACCGGGTCACTTAACTAAATGTTTCTGAAGCCACGTTTCAGACCTAACTTAGAAATGGTCCAGAAATATTGATTGGTAATGATGCCAATCTACAGGGAATAGATTGATCGATAAGGATGTGACTATATTTTGATAATGATTTTTTTGTAAATTATATTTTTCACTTGGTGTATCAATTAAGCAGATTTCCTCCTCCCTTTAATTTTTATTAGTTTCTTAATTATAAATGTTGACGTCATCAATTAATTTGTGTTATATGTTACAAATGCCCTTTAATTTTAACCCCTACAGGGTCAGCCCAAGGGCAAGGCTCACCAGGCCATCATCTTGGGCCCCCTGTTTTAGGCCCTATTTTTAGGGCCCTCAAAGTTGAAGTAAGTATATTAAATATTTTATATATCACTCTCATCAATACAAAAGCAAAAAGCTTCAAACTCTCTTAGTATTTTGATCAAAATTATTTAGTTAATATTTTTTTCCTGTATCGATATAAAAAAAACCTCTCATGAATTTGTTAAAAAAAATTAATGTAACTGTAACATAATGTTCTTTTTATTAGAACTTGAAATATTAATTTTGGTTGATTTTGTGTAACTATTTTGATGTTTGATTAAAATATATATTTTTGAATTTACATGTTTCGTCATTTTTTTATATTCTATATTTTTTTTTAATACGGAAGGTATGTGTACATTGCTAAGTGTTGTAAGAAATTAACATAACTTACCAATGTTCTTTTGTTTAAACATATAAGCTTATAATATGGAATCGCTTATTTTGTTAAAATCAGAATCTCTCATTTTCTGATTAAATATTGATAATTCAAACCGTTCAATGTATTTAAAACATATTTTTATGGTAACTACAAGAAATCAGCTCAAAATATAATCGGTCGAGCTTGATCCAATCAATTTTTTATAAAACTGTTCATGTCAGCATTTATGAAAAATTGCTTGGATCAATCTCTTTCAGGTATTTTTTTGAGCCGATTTCTTGCGGATACTTTTAAAAAACATGTTTTAAACACATTGAACGGTTCGGATCATCAAAACTTGATTAGGAAATAGAAGGTCTGCATTTTAACAAAATGAGAGATTCCTTATTAGAAGAGAGCTCTATATGTATATGTGTATATATATGTGTGTGTGTGTGCATATAAATCTAATATATTTTTATCCACATAAACATAAATAGGCTAAATATATACGAAAAATAGAGGTAAAAAGACTAAAGATGAGCATTTTAGTCTTTTATCAATCAAAATAATGGTGTTTGTAAGAAATTAACGGTGTTTTGTTTAGTACTCTTGAAACACTGCCATGTACATTCTAAGCACTTCTCTACTCCATATTTGTGTGGAACCTTCATTCATACCCATGTGGTAAAACAATACTGGGATACTATGTACGTTGCTGACCCCATGAAGCACTGCATAATTTTTCTTATTTAGGTTAATTAAGAAATCAAAAATACATATAAGATAGATTGAGACAAGCAATAAGATATGACTGAACAATGATCAATATAAAGATCAAATTCGGTGTCACTCCCAAATTTGGTTCTTTCAGTCTGCCATTGAACACATAACACTTATATATACATGGAACAGTCCCCACCAAAACCCCACCATTGCATTGCGACTGTAAACTCCTTTCTAATTTCTTTGTGGGCCATGAATTTGTGTTGAGCAAAATTCTTTGCATATGCACTTACTAAATCGAAAGTTAATGGAGATAGCCTCGACATCCCATTCATTGAAATAGCAACTAGTGGGTGGTAGACAAATTGAAGTGGTGGAAGAATTTCTGAGCAATTTTCCCTGGTCTGGAAGGAGATCCCTAATCATTCAGCTACTCGTACTATGTACCAAATATAAATTAATGTCCCGTATTGAACTACACTTCTTTTAATATATAGTACAAAAGGAGGGTTTTACATGTGAACTACACTTCTTTTAATATATAGTACAAAATAGATGTATATATCCTAGGTTGTTTAATTTTGTATACACACACATATATTATATGTAGTCCAAATGTGAGTGATAAAATCTTTAACGCGTTCACATGTTCTGTGTAAAATCGCATGCAATTAAGTATTAATTAATTTACTGTTATCTGATTTTCTGAATTAATTTGTGATTTAATTATAGGATTATGCAAGATAAATAAATAAAGAACACAAAAACAGAAAACATACATACATACATATATATATGGAAAGTTCCAAGGCGGAAAAAATCACAGGAGGGAATAAAGCATTAACAATACGGGAAAATTGCAGAACCATAGAGTTTTTCAGAACCAAACCTAGACTCTTCTATGTCGATTCAAAACTACTATGTCGACTTCTCGCAAACTACTCTGAACAGTTCCACATATTCCCTTATAGATTTCTTGAAGGACATACTTGCCCTCATGTTCTGATACGCACCTAAGGAGCAACATGGAATAGACTCGCTTGTATAGGACATTTCTTAGTTTGTACTTGTTGGACTTTAACTTATTTTTCTCGCCTCTGCTTTGTCAGCCAGCAACTTTCCATTCTTCAGGTACCAGATGATTCACTCTACCCAGTTCATGCACACATGGATCACACTCTCAAGGGAGAGGGAGTTAATGCGCCTGTACCAACGCATACGGAGTGGGACGTCGATCCCTCCATCGTCCAATCTGAAGGTAAAACATGGCATGAATGTCAGAAATAATAGGTTTATCAATACGACAATTCCGCTTTGTGTCAGCAATAGGACAAGGGTCGACATACCTTGGCAACCAACCTCCAACCGAGGCGAAGCTTAGTTGAGGGGCTATTATAATGGGCTAAAATGTTGGACCACGCCATTAAACCTAACATATGGGCCTTGGCAAGGCGGATTGATTGTCGGCCTTGACGTACCATATGTCAAATAGCGTACAGGCTTGGCACAAAGACAAGGTCTTTATAGATCAAGGTTTTATTGTAAGGACCCTGGTATGAAAACCTCAGACTTATAAAAGGAATCATGTTTGGAAAGTCAAAAGGAATATTTAATGATTTAATTAAAATTTTAGGGTTATTACACTATCACCTTGAGGAAACGACCAGATTTAGAAAGGAATTCATAGCGAATAGCGAAAGAATCCCGCGATATTTGAAATAGATGGGATTGGTAGATCGTTTCAAGTTGAATCAAATATGAACAACTTGAATCTAGGAGATGAATCAAATGGGATTGGTAGATCTTTGCAGATCGACAACTAGTTTCAATTTTCGACATGAATTCAAAATTTAAAATTCCGGTTGGTCTCGTTCTTAAATCTTTAGAGTTAAGTGTTTGTTTAGTCAAAGATTTCAAATTTAAACTTTTTCAAATGTTATTAATTTTTATAGGATCAGTCTATATGAGATTTATCACGATTTTAGTTGGGCCTCTTGTTAGTGAACGATAAAAATAATCTTTCAAAAATTAATTGTTACATTTAATTGACCTGAACACCGAGAAAAAAATAAGTGGTTAGACTTGGTTTCAAGTTTCACTATCAAAATTCAGAAGGTCGTTATATAAGTTGGAGTGCCAAATATTATGCACTAGCTCTGAAAATGGCTACCTCTACCTATAACCTTCCAACTTCATTTCCATCACTAAATGCTCATATTAGTCTCTTCACCATATTCATGTCATATCTTCTTCTTCTTCCTGGTGCCAATTCAATTAATTTCCAATTCACTAGCTTTGATTCCACCACCGAAATACTCTACCAAGGAGATGCAATCACATCAGCTGGAGCCATAGAATTCAACAACGTAGATTATCTGTGTCGCGTCGGTTGGGCGACATATGCAGAGAGGGTTCAGTTATGGGACTCTGTAACGGGAACCCTCTCTAACTTCACCACCCATTACTCCTTCATTATTGACACCCAAGGGGTGGTAACCAAGTACGGACATGGGCTGGCATTCTTCCTTGCTCCGGTGGGTTTCCAAATCCCCCCTAACTCGGCCGGTGGCTTTCTAGGCCTTTTCAACACCACAACTATTAATTCCATCAAAAACCAAATGGTTACAGTTGAGTTCGACTCGTATCCAAACCCCGAATGGGATCCTCCGTATCAGCACGTTGGAATCAATAACAACTCGATCGCATCGGCTATCACCACCCCATGGAACGCTAGCTTGCACAGCGGAGAGACGATTGATGCTTGGATCACATATAATGCCAATACAAACAATTTAAGTGTGTTTTGGTCTTATGAGGGAATCACTAATTCCCAAGGGAATTGCAGCCTTTCTTACCTGATTGACCTAAAGGGGATTTTACCGGAGTGGGTGATGGTTGGATTTTCAGCTGCGACAGGGCGGTATGTGGAGAAACACACTCTTCGATCATGGGAGTTTAACTCAAGTTTGGAACAACAAGTGGGAAGAAGGGGGAACATACTAGATTAATACTTGGACTAATTGTTTCAATTGGGGTTTTGATTTTTTCAGGGGTGATCTTCACGGTATATATGGTTTTAAGGAAATGGAAGTGTGATCGACAGGGAAAAACAGAGAAAACTAACTTGACATCGATGAATGATGATCTAGAATGAGGAGTCGGACCAAGGAGGTTTTCGTATGGAGATCTTGTGAAGGCTACTAATAACTTCTTGGTTGAAAGAAAGTTGGGTCAAGGAGGATTCAGACGTGTATACAAAGGGTCCTTAAATTATTTAACGGCGGTAGCTGTGAAAGGAATTTCAAGGGGGTCTGAACAAAGGAAAAAGGAGTACATAACGGAGGTGAAGATTATAAGCAGCTTGAGGAACCGAAATTTGGTGCAACTCATCGGTTGGTGCCACAATCAAGGCGAGTCCTTCGTGTCTATGAGTTTATGCCTAACGGAAGTCTCGACGCTCACCTCTTTGGCAAGAAGATTCCACCCACTTGCGCTGTGAGGTACAAAATAACTCTTGGTTTGGCCTCGGCTTTGCTCTATCTGCACAAAGAGTGGGATCAATGTGTGGTGCACCAGGATATCAAGTCGAGCAATATCATGCTTGATCCGAGCTTCAATGTCAAGCTTGGTGACTTTGGTTAGCCCGACTCATGGACCATGAGCTCAAGCCACAAACAACTGGCTTAGCCGGAACATGAGGGTACTTGGCACTAGAATATATAAGAACGCACACGACAAGTATAGAAGCAGATGTTTTCAGTTTTGGGGTGGTGGTGTTAGAAATCGCTACCGGGAAAAAAATAGCTGGTCCAGGGGACAGAGAATGTCAAATAGGGTTGGTGGAGTGGATTTGGGATCTCTATGGAAGAGGCGAAATACTTTTAGCTGCTGATGAGAGACTATGTAAGAATTTTGATGTGAAGCAAATTGAGTGTTTGACGAGTGTTTGGCTGTGGTATGCTTACCCTGACCATAGCCTTAGGCCATCAATAAGGCACGCGACTCAAGTACTTTATTTCGAAGTAGCAATGCCTAACCTACCTATAAAAATGCTTGTTCCAGTGTTTCATGTACCAATTGCAGAAACATCTAGTTCTGGTGAACCAATCAAATGTTCTGGTGAGCCAATGATAAGTTCTACAAGACTTGAAATGGGTCGCTAAAATCTTCTTCTTTTCCCTTTTTGTTCCAAGGGATTGTTTTCTCTTACCTAGATGGAGAACTTTTTTAACACCTCCTTTTGTACTTTGTGAGGTCTTAGAATGGAAGGGCAACCCAACTAGATTAGCTCTAAGGCAGAACCAGGATTTGACTTTTGGGGAGATCGAGATTTTTTTTTGAAAAAAGGAGGTGGCCGAATATAATTTAGGGAGCCAAATTTTTTTTTTTCTATAATTTTCAAAATTTATACCTTGGTCTTGATTTTTTTTTTAAATTTTGGAGTGCCCCTCTCCGATCTCCATGTAGTTCCTTCATTGGGCACCGCCCACCCCTAGATCCCATACTAGCTAAACACCTCAACATACATAAGGTTGGCAAACAGCCAAAACATAAAATAGAGATAAAAGCAAAAATGGATATCCAAAATGATGGCGCTGCTAACAAACATCAGCATCATACAAAACTAGAACAGATATTGCATTCTCTAGGTATTCACTCTTTTCAACACTTTTAGTCTGTAACCCTTGAGATTAAAGCATGATTTAACCCATATTGTAACTTTGGTTTTGATAGAATCAACCAATTCTGCAGTGTCCCAAACTTCTCCTCTAAAGTCTAAAGATAACTTCATTTCTCATCAATCAAATGGACCACATGACACCAAAGAAGCAGGTCCTAAATTTTTTCAAAATTTTTAGGGCGGCCGGACCTGGGCCCCCGATCTCCATGTAGTTCCACCCTTGTACACATGACTCTTTGAATATCTTTTCATCGAGCATTGGCCAATACAATAATGAGTCCCAGTAGCTACACCAACCCCCCCCCCCCCCCCTCATTCACAATCAATCAGGTAAGATTAATTTTCACTGGTTTATCTCGCGTTGATTTCATCTTTATTTCACTCTAACCAAACGCGGTATAACTAATCTCAGGGTCCATATTATTTCATAAATTGTCTTGTGTACCTCACACATTCTCTTATCTCCATCCGTTATCGCACCTTTTCTAGTCATTCTTGAAAATAATTTCCATCCGTTATCTCACATGAAAGTCTGACAATCAATTGCGTGACGTTGGAAAGTGGTGGTGGTGGAGGTTCTCAAGAGAAAAAAGTTCCTTATGGGTTAAAGTCATTCCAAAAAATATAGCCTAAATCAACACATCTTGTTTCCCAAGCTTCCGGAGAGGGGGAAAGCATCTTTAATATGGAAGGATATATGTGGTCTACTTGATGATGGTAGGGAGATGGGTCAAGCACTCTCTGCTGGACTTCACATCTCAGTGTTCTCGGGACAAAGGGTCTTGTTTTGGGATCACCAATGGATTTCTGAGGCTCCTCTAAAATCTATTTTACCAAGGCTATATTAGATTTCTGCCCAGAAGAATTATTTCATAGCAGACATGGTTTAGAACAATCAGGGATATATGTGGTCGCTTCAGTTTAGAAGGAGTTTATACTCTTGGGAAGAACCTCTGTTGGCACATTTGAAAAGTCTTTTATCTGCAGTGGCTCTAAATCCAACTAAGGAGGACTGTGTAAGTTGGAAAGGGAATAAAGATGGTACTTTCTCAGTCAAGTCAGCTTATCATGTATGGGAACATCAAAATTTCACTCAAAATCCAGTCCTTAAGGTTGTTTGGAGGAAGTTGTGTTCCTCCAAAATTGAGATCCTAATGTGGAAGGCCATTCAAGACAGATTACCTATTAAATCCATGCTTATTCATAGAAACATCCTTCCCTCAAATGAAGGCCTTTGCCCTTTGTGTGAAGCAATTATAGAAACAACACTCCATGTTATCATACATTGCAAATTCTCTTGGGCTATCTGGTCTGTAATTTTCAGATGGTGGAAGGTTTATTGGGTCTGCCCTTTCACAGTTAGATCGTTGGTTGAATTTTGGTTGGATAATAAGTACAAAAACTTGGAAAAGGCAATCTGGGAAACTACTCTTTATGCAGTGATCTGGTCAATATGGGCTGCTACGAATAGAAAAAATTTTAAGCAATCAACTCACTGTTGATAGAGTTGCTGAACTGGTAAAGGTCAGAGTGGGCTTGTGGATAAAAGGAAAATACAATCTGTCTGGAATAGCTATTCATGATTTTGAGTGTAATTTGGAAGGGGTTAGAAGTCTTAGGGTGTGATCATGTCTATCTTTCTGCTGTGTTTGTCTACTGTTCTATGCTTTTTCTTGTTGATGCTACTGCTGGTTTGATGCTTGGTAGTCTTTTTTGGAGTTGAATTTGGTGTCCCACGGTCAATTAGCTTCATGGTTTGATCCTCTACTGTTGGCTGATTTGTCTTTCTTTTGTTTCTTTGGTTGGCTTCTTACATATCTTTGGGAGTTTTATGTACATTCCCTTCTTTCTCAATATATCTTTCTTTGCCGAGTAAAAAAAAAATTTGCATGACCTTGGGAACTATTGCAAGTATTTAATACTATTCAAGAATGGGGTAACTAGTTGATAGATATGTCATATCACAGCTCACAAATCAAAATATTGGTTATCATGAAATCGCACGAACACATACACCACTACAAGAAAAAATATTTTTGTGACTTTGAATTTGGTCACTAAAAGGTTGTATTTAGTCACCAATAGTCAGCTGGGACCAAAAATATTTTGATCACTTAATCCTATTCACAGAAATGTATGTGACAAAAATTCCTTATGGTCACAAAAACATATCATTAGTGACTAAATCATGGTCGCTGAATGTTCTTTTCAGTGACCAAATAGGTTTGTCACTTATACTGGTGGTCACTAAATGATTTTGCAGTGACCAAAAAGTGGTCGTTGTTGGTATTCTATAGTAATCAACTAAAGTAATCACGAAAAATTTCTAGTCACTAAAGACTTTTTTTTCAATGACTAAAAAGTGGTCACTATTTTTGTATCATTTAATGACCAAGTTTGTTTGGTCACCAAATAATTTTTTTTGTGACTAAATGTTGGTCATTATTGGTATCCTATAGTGACTAACTATTAGTCGTCGATAGATAATTTGTTTTTATTTTTGTATATTTAATCGCCTATTATTTGGTCACCGAACACTATTTTTAGCGACCGAATTAGTTTTCAGTGACTAATTTCTTGCTCTAATTCAGTCACAATATGTATTCTTTTTCTCGCTCAATGCAATTTACACCGGGCAAAATAAGTATCGTTTTTCTTATAATTTTTAAATAATTCTCCATTCATAAAATCAACATCTACATATGTGTATCAGGTCGGGAATTGCCCCTTTTTATGTAATATTCTTAAACTTGAATTTGGTATTATCTCCATGGATGAAAAGATTTGGTGAACCTCGGTCGGGCTTATCTTCGAGCATTTATGAGGTTTTAATTATAATAAATGGTAATTATATACGTTTGAAATTGAGGACATGACAATAGGAAAAGTGGACAGAATTGTTTCCAAAAAAATAAGTACAATATATTATATTAATTCTTTCAACTACAAAAAAAAAAAAATTAGAAACCTTAGGGAATACAAAAAGGAAAAACCCAACATTACCACGTATAGCTAGATACACATAACCACACCATTTATCATTGTGTCAAACTCTGTTATCATCTCAAAGAACATTGGCTTGGGTAGGACTTTGAATACTCAAACCGAAAAAGAAAAAAGCAGAGGTAAAAAAACGCACCTTTATTTCGACAGAAATGTTGATTATTTTCCCGACATCATCTAACTAATGACTACATGATGCCAAAGAATTTGAGTTTTGCATAGTGATTGCTAATACTTTTTAAATCCTAATTGTAGGCCATCCATTTTATACTTCTTCAGAGATCTCTTTCTTGCCATTCTTCTCCATGAGGAATAATATGCCATTAGACAATTTAAGAACTTGGGGTCAAACATCAATGAGTGACAATAAAACTCACCATAGGGACATCTTATGGTTTCCAATTTCGAATTTGCTTCCATTAATATTGTCAGTCCACGTGGCCCCCCTTGTAGATTATTATGCACTTGGTTGCTTAATGCATAGTGTGTTCACAGTAATTGATTGTGATTGGGCGAGGGAATTTAATAGGTGTTAGATATGATAGTAGACACCTTTGATTATCTCCCCAACACTGAAAAAGCTCCAAATGCCGAAATTCGAAAAATAAAAAATGTACCTTAAATAAACGAAGTCAAAAAATCGAACAATGAATCGAGAAAATTTTCGCCAAAAGCATTCTTTTGTTGAAATGCTGAAAAACAAAAAAACGCTTTCTGTTAAAAGCATTCTTCCCCTTCCGCACGATGAATGAACCCACAAATAAAATAAAATATAATTATTTCGAACTTCATTGAAACGTCACTAAAGAAATTCATTGAAAACTTGACTTCCAGTAGAGATTCATCGAAAACTTGACTTTAAGTAGATAATGGAACATCCAGTGATGAGATACGATTTGAGAATGACATTACACGTGCCCACTCGAAAGCAGAACAGTAGCGATTGTCGAGCCGGTATGGATCTGGAGCAGTGAAGTCCACGAACTTAGAGACTTTGATCTTCTCGTAGAACTCTTCTTCGTCAGCTCTGCCTCTTTCAACTTCGTCACCAATGATCATGCAACTGTCAATTGTTCAACTTATTAAGCAATTACTGACTCAAGATATGTATAAATTAAACACTGACATTCTTTAAATTGCCAAATCCATTGATTGAAAAGAATGTTTAGCATAAGTAATAGCAGAAAATCAGCACCGAATTTTGCCATATCAGAAAGTGGATTCTGACCTTCATGGAATCAAACCAAAAATGGTCAGAAATCCAACTTATTGATGACGAAGACGAAATCGGGATTCTTGGACCCACCGGAGCAGGATCAGAGATTGCAGAGGGCAGTGAAATCCGGAGTTTTAGGTCGATGTAGTAAAGTTGACGTCGATGATCCTTTTCTAGATGAAGATTTACCCGAAGAGTACAACTAACAAGAAGATCAAGGGGTTGACATTTCATGTTTCTCCGCCATTTATCACGGTTCTAAATAAATTGTGATTAAAATTTATAATATTACTTTTTATTACGCTTACAAATAAAACGTACTTGTTATCACGCTTATAATAAAAGCCTGATTAAGATAATCTATTAGTTTTTATCACGCTTACAAATAAAATAATTTGTTTATCACACTTATTATAAAAGCGTAATTAAACTAATCTAATATTTTTTATCACGCTAACAAACAAAACGTAGTTAAAATAACAACTAATAATCACGGTTCTATTAAAACTGTTATTAAAAATTAACAATAATCACCATTTTATTAAAAATCGTGATTAGAAATGGGGCACTTATTTTTTATCTTTTTTTAACTAGTTTTTCATCTCATCCACTTTTAAAGATTATGTTTTGGTCCTATCTTTTAAAAAATACCTAAATTACCCTAATTTCTAAAATTGCACAATCAATGTATTATCATCAATGGGATAGTACTGCAATCAATGTGTTACCATATTAGTTTGACACACCCAAAAACAGGGTCCACGAGATGAAGGTTTGCAGAAAATGGCAATTGGCGTTTTTTGCTCTGAAGACAACGACAATCTAGGTCTCTAATGGTAAATTTACCATTATGACATTCGTAGGTGGTAAATTTTGCTAGAAATTCTTAGCAACTAGTGATGGTAAATTTGTATATATTTTTTACCGGTGATAACCAATTTGCTTGTCTAATGGTTAATTTGTTAGGGTTGACAGTAAATTTGTTGTCCTCTATAACTATGATGGTAAATTTATATATCCTTTCTACATATAATGATCGATTTACTTATCCGATGGTTAATTTATTAAGATCAATGGTAAATTTGTTGCGCTCTATACTTGTGATAGTAAATTTTCATATCTTTTCTACAAGTAATGATAAATTTGCTTACTAGATGGTTGGTTTGTTCGTGTAATGGTAAAATCACTGCCCTCTATAATTGTGATGGTAAATTTGCAGATGTAATGGCTAAATTGCTTCAAATCCTTTGTTAATTGCGTTGGTAAATTTATAGATCTTATGGTAAATTTCTGCAAATTCTTCTTATAGTGTTCAACAAATATCAACCTACAACAGATGTTGAAAAAAGAAACAACAGTAAAAAAAAAAACCTTTGCTCACCACGTAATAATGATTGTCTCCGGAAGATATTCTTTACGTTTGAAGATGAAATCTTCTTTCTAACTCACAACACTTAATTTTTTTTTTGTATACCTAGAGTATTTTCCCATTGGGTTGGGAGATGATGAATACAAGAAATTCGAATTCCAGTGAATAAATACACAAAATTAGAATGTCTCCTTGGTATATAGGATTCCGGTGAAGAACAAAAATAGAAACAGGAATCAATAGAAATTCCCACAGTCACTAAGACAGATTAAGGAGGGTCACAATAACTTCGGATTCATGTGAACAAATGTGAGGAATATCTTTCTCTAAATATGATTCCGGTGAATATATATTGGGATTCCAGTAAATATCTTTTACCATATTTGTTTCTGATTTTTATGCTTAATTTACTGTCATGTTTTCTAACCTACTAAATAGGGGATTGGAGTTTTCACTTAAAAAGCAATACAAAGGTAAACTAACACACAAAATTAATGGTAAGAATGTCAAACCATGTAAAAATGAGATGAAAACATAA
>JABCMJ010044603.1:0-11031 GCA_014822125.1 Arbutus unedo | reverse complement strand
AGAGAGAGAGGTTCGGGTAGAGAGAGAGAGAAAAGAGTGAAATGTTTTCTTTTATTTGCAAACTTGCCCCACACACTTCTCTATATACACCCTTTTACACATCACACCCAACACTTATTTTCATAACCCAAAGTTAAGTAAAGACTACATTTAATTTACTTTTCTTTTATTTTCTTTATTTTGCGGGTTCTTACATCTTTATCAAATTTCAAACCCTAGTTTTGGTAGAGGAGGGCTTACGGGCAAGTAGACAGAGGAATCTCGCGAAGCGTTCAGCTGAAAAATCATTGCCGGTGTTGAGAGCTTAGAATAGAGCCCAAGATGAGCCGAGTACGTGAAGAGTTTGAGGGATTTCTCAACTAGATAGTGTTTTTATTGATTTTCTTGAACAAGATAAGATTTCTTATAGATTTTTATTGCGATGTTTAGATTGTGTTTTTATCATGAATATATGCGTTGGATATGAATGTGATCGAGTCATGCATATTCTGTGATATTTTTATAGAGTTTGGGAAAGTTACATCAAAGAAACAAGAGCATGTTCGTGTTTTGTTCACACAGAACGAAAACTACAAATTCAACTAAGTCGCTCAAGCGAGCTCTTTAAATTTGCATTTAAATTTGCAAAGTTCTGTTTTGAACAGTGAACATGTTTTCGCCACTCGAGTGACCTCCTAGAAAACAAAATTTTTTTTTTAATTGGCATGTTTCTTACTTTTCTGTCCGTTTATTCATATTGTTCAGGTCTCGAACTGTATGTTGAGGATTCATATGATCATGCATTGATAGTAATTATATTGGATTGGTGTCTTTGTGATTCTGTCGGATTGGAAATGTCTCGATGGTCGAAGGTGGTCCGTGAACTCTAAGGCAAGATGTCCATATCTTGGGTATGCCTGCGGTGAAAGAATATTAAATTAATACTAAGTGCCATTGTCCGTGTGTATGACCTGCTGTGAAAGACCGTTAAATGATTGCATGAATCGCATATTGAACATGATATTATCAGTTCTTTCAATTATTTATTCATGTTGTCTATACTCTATCATTGATGTGAGAATGATTTAATCAACATGTCGATGATGGTATATGATTTCCTACTAGAACTCCGACTTATGTTTCTCTGTAAATTAACTATTGATAGGTGATGAAATTAAATCGAGGATTTAGACCTCAAAGTTTGAGGATGGTTAGAGTATAATAGTTAAGATTTACTTTATGTCAATTATTTTCATATTTTTCAGAGATTATTTTTAGCTAGGCATTTGTGAGATTATTTTTAGCTAGGCATTTGTGGGGCCCTTAGTTGTTTATTTGTTTAAATTTTTTATTTGGATATCTTTATTGTTGAGAATTGAGTGAATGGTTTTAATGGATATGCATATTTGAGATGGTATCAAAGCATTGTTCGAATACCTAGAGTCATGTGTTGCGGTCCAAGAATTTTAGCACTTGCGCTCCGTGCGACAATTAGACAAATTACACATTTGATGCCTAAGTCAGCCTTTCCCAACGAGCTAACTTGCCCAACCCACCCAAGTGAAACACACACTCACTCTCAAAGACTAGAGATTTAGGGTAAGAAAGCTCTTTCACTCTATATAAGCTCTCTTCCACAAGCTACTTCACAAATGAACCCTTCCATCCTTTTATAGGCTTCAAGAAACTCTTAGGAAAGATCTAGGGCTCTCCCATTTTACTATGTTCTAGAACATTCTACACAACTCTAAGAACAAAATAGAAGACTCCTTACAACTCTAGAATATTCTTTATTCTTCTAGCATCCTCTTGAGCCTTCAAGCAACTTCCAGCATATTTCAGACCTCTCCAGAATTTTCCAGCTGCATCCAGCATCTTTCGCAATATTCCGAACCTTTTCAGAATTCTCTAGTTTCCTCCAGCTGCTTCCTTGACCTTCCGGATCTTTCTAGAATTTTTCAGGCTTGGCTAGGACATTCCATTTCTGTGTTTGTGTGGAGTCGTACCCTAGAGTGTCATGTCTTGTCTTCGAACGTCCATGCAACTACCTGTGAAATCTGATTAGAAGAGACGTTTGATCACCGTGTCTTCTGATTGGAGGTCCAACAAAATTAATTGGAATACCGGGTTGATATTCTGTAAGACCCGAACCATACATTTTATACATTATCATGCATTTACCATACATCTCATGTATTTTCGTTGTGAGTGAAACTAAAATAAATAAATTAGTGCATACTTAAATTCTTAATGTTAGTAAAACTTTCTATAGAGATTTAGTACAATTTCACAAAGTGGAAGGGGAATAATATATATTCTTTAGAACTTTGGGCTACATATGAGTTGGACAAGTATTGTATGTTTTGTGTGAGTAATACTTTGACCTAAATAGAGAAGAGACAAAAGAAGTGGAATATGCTTTGTATGCCTAACAAGGCATAAGTTTTCTTCAAGTTTAGTTCTTCCTATTGAAAGAAAAACAAATGGAACTTCCCCTTGCTATTTAACAAGATACTCCAAACCCACTTCTCTCTCTTTACATACTGCATATCTATATTTTAGACAAGAGAACTAAAGATTGAAAATCTTTAAAGGTTTACTCTTAGTGCTGGAGAAGTTTGAAATTTCACACAGCAACAAGAATTTTCGGTCAAAGGGAAACCCCTTTGGTAAGTTTGGTTAGAGTTCATACCTTAATTTTATTACTAGAAACAAATTTTTGATGTTAAGATCATTTTTTCTTTTTATATATATCTGGAACTAAAATTCATGTGTGAACAGTGGGAATTTTAGACTTAGATTACTCAATTTTATGGTTATAACTAGAATCTTGATCAATGATATATATTGGGAAAACAAGTTTGAATGTTAGAAATTAGATTTATGTGCTGAAACTTATGTTCAGAGCCTAAAAATCTGTGTTTTGAAATGCTTGCGTAAGATGAAATTGTTGTTTGTGCATGCTGGAAATAATAAAAAGAACATAAAAAATCTGCAGCTGAAACTGCTATGTAGAATCTAAATTTTGGATGATGAATATATTGTTTTAAAAGCTGAAATCATATTAAGAAGTGCAGAAATTTATGGTTCAAAGCTAAATTAGGTTACTTACTAGTTGCTGTCTTAATAAGTTGTCTTTAAATTACTACTTGTTGGAAATTAGCAAATCAATTTTTTCAAGCGCAAATGAATCTTTGTAAGCCAGTAATTGATTTACTCACGAATCATAATTTTAATGATGGAAGTTGCAATGGAAGTTTTCATGTGAATTTTAGTTTGAAACAAAGACAGTGAATCAAATTTTAATGTTTAACATGCATTGAATATGCGTTTAATTTCATTACTCATTTGCATCATTGTACACCTCATACTAGGTCCAAAGAAGTCTACGTCCACTTCAGCTCTGTCAACAAGATAAGTTGTGGCCCCGGTTAATTCGGTTGTTTATTAAATGGGCTATGTCTTTATGAATTGCGATTTGATTGGTTGGAAGAATATGGATTGAGTTTTTATCTTTTTATGAAATGTGTTCTAAGATTCATGCTACAATAGCTTTGTTGGCATTGCTCCTATGCTAATGTGGAAATGTTTGTCCAAGTTCTGGGCTTAATATATATTGCTCACATATGGGATATATGGGTGTTTCTTACTATTGGTATTGAAATGGCCCTTGATATCGCCAATGTACTTAATTGAGTTAATTTCTCAGGATAACAATACTGTCTTAACTTTGGTCGAAGGTAAACGATCAATGACTATATAGAACGAGTTGTTAGATCTAGTAATGGTCTTTTTAAATATTCTTTTGCTGAAAGTTATTTCAACTAGCTTAATCCAAAATTATTTTACTTGTTCTTATTTATATGATTCAATTGTACTCACTGAGCATGTGGTTAGTTCACGCATGAAAATGCGATACTCTTTTTGGTGTTCGAAAATAGAGAGTAGTCTACTGTACAGCTGTCGTCATTGGTGTAACTTCTGTTTTATTTTGTAAGAAATGTTGATTGTACCATAGAATACAATATTTTATTTTAGTATTTTATGTTTAGTCAGTTGTGGTTCTATGTTGTTGCCATCTATTGTGGGATGTGGCCAAATAGTAGGGGTTATTGCCTTGTGAAATATTGTACATTTCAGGTTTCTAAAGTTATAGAGGTTTAGTTTTTAAGTTTGTCTTTTGTCATTTATTTTCATGATTTGGTAATACAAATGCTGTCACATCACATTCTTTGGTAGTTTTATTATATCACCGGGATTGGGACGTGACATATTCTTAAGAGCACTTCCTGTTGCGCGTTTATGTGCTTGCATGCTTCTACGTTACATGTTTGCCTAGTATTGATAGCTTTCACCGTCCTTTTGTGTCGTAGGAATGTGTCGTTGCGTTGAGGCGTTTATTAATAGTGAGGTGACCATGTGAGGTTGTGACAGGCGACCTTATGCTGCTATCCCTTGAATTGATGGAGCGGGACATTATGAGAATTGATGTTTTGAGGTACTCTTCTTTTATTTCGCACCTGGACTAGTGTCTTGCTCGACACAAGTGCTTCGCATTCATTTATTGCTGATAGCTTAGCATCCACCTTCGGTCTTGAGGTCGGTCCATTAGATTCAGTTTTATTTGTTGAGACACCTGTCAGAGGTGATGTGGCTCTTAAACACGTATGTAGGTTGTGTGAGATTGTGTTTGCCGACCATAGCCCTCCTTTTGATCTCTTAGTGTTGGTTATGAGCAGTTTCGATGATATTTTGGGAATGGACCGGTTGACTTTCACAGCATCTGCACAAAAGTATTTTGCATATTTACAGTCAAACAAATTACCACATACGTCATGATTTTATATTGCACGAATATTAGGATGGTCTCTTCAAACCTTATTGCAATTTTCTTGAGCTCTTGCAGTCCCTCCTGTCCAGAGAAGGGAAGATGCCTCTTCAAAGTGTCCCTTCTGCCAATAACACATTTAAGACAACCATTCAATTTTAAAGTGTTTATTTCCATGCAAGTACGAGGAAAATTACTCGTATATTAAAAATTAAAACACTGAAGTGACAGCTAAGCTGATAAAGCATGGACGAAACTAATCCACGCATAATTCGTAATAGAAGGAATACGACGATCCAACACATGCAAATATGAGGAAGATTGTTCATAGATTAAAATTAAAGACACTGAAGAGGCATCTAAGCTTATGAAAGCATAAACAAAAACAATCGACAAGCAATTCGTAAAACATAGAAAGGATACCATGAAACCAACACAACTCCCCAAGAAAAATGTCATTCTAGCCTCAAACTTGGCTTCCCATTTGCCAGAGTTCAAAGAAACCTTAAGACTCCACAAGAACAAGAATCTTTGCGCCACTATATCAAGCCAGGTTCCTTACTTCACCTCTATTTAAGGCTACATTGGCAAACTAACCCAAGATAGGTGTTTTTTCCAATCGGCTAACATGTGGTAGATTGTTATTTTTGACATCCAGATGATACGGTCAATGCATAGATCTCGTGAACCAAGAACATATCGCGGGAGAATGTGGTCACGATCAGAAAATAAGAAGATCAAATCGCAATCAGAAGATCACCATGGAACTAGGTCGCGATCAGATGGTGATCGATCGACGGCAGTAGGGTCAGCCGACGGCAGCTGGAGGTGCGGCGACTGAAGGGTAGGGTTAGGGTTGGGATGTCTGTTTGTTTTGTGTTTTCTTTAAAAACTACTCTGATACCATGGTAATTGAGAAAAAGGTTTTAGGGTTTGTTAATCCCTTACCCTAACACACATTCATTATTATAGAAAATGAGTACACGGTAAATGACACAAATAGTCTCATAACACTAAACACACCCATATATTAACTCTTTACAATCTCCATGGACTTCTAGTAGTGTAAGATATCAGAAAATATCTCAAGCCTTGGACCTGGGCACTACTCCCACTATGCAATCCTACATCTTAAAACCTTCTACCAACTGATATGTTGAAAGTTTGGAAATTAAAACATCATAGTTAAAAGTTCAAGATGGCAGTAAGAGCAACAATACTCTTTTCTAAGTAGTTCACAAACGAGCCAACAGCTACCATACAGACAGCAGGAAAAAGATTATTAAGGAAAAGAAAAGAAAAAACAACAAAGAAATAAAAGATAAAAGAAAACATATCAAACACTACTCTCAAAATCTCTACTAAATCAAAAACAACAAAACCCCAAAAAACCAAAAATGGATGTCAAGCAAACATTTTTTTTCAGAGACCCTCCAAATCTTCAAATTAGTCCTAAAAAGTTATCATTCCTTGCTAACCATAAATCCCTCAACCCCAAATGAAAACTGCAAAGAAACCAATGGCAAGTAAATTAACATCATAAGATACACATTTTCCCTCACATCCACAATAAATCCAAGGCCACAATACAACGCAAGAAGAGGTGACCACTGCTTTCTTCATAGTTTCTACGCAAAGAACCATTGTGCAATAAGGTAGTAACAAGGCCGGTCGCTCTGAAGATGACCATAACGATAAACAAAAAACTCTTATGACTAATTCATACACTGGAACCTAAAACTGAAGCTTTCACCAAGCCTAGTCAGTAACAAGTAGGAAAAAAACACACTGAACAAAGGTATATCAAACATAATGATGGTGGAGGTGGAGGTGGAGGTGGAGGATAGTTATTACTGATGATGTAAAGCCAAAGAATAGAGAAACGATATTCAAACAAAACTACATATTTTCTTTGATAACCAGAAACTGAACTAGATGTGGATTGGCCAGAATATTCATGATTAAGAATTGAATATAGAAGAGCAAACCCTTCCACTAAAAAAACATCAGGAAAAAAAAAAATCAAAGTAATGACAGTCGAATGATTAATACTTTACATCAACAAGGGTATGGTTGTTGGGTACGATATGTTGGGAAGTGTCAGATTCTTTAATTTCCTATGTCTGAAGAGCTAAGACACTTGGAAATGGCCGAATGTCTGTATTCCCTAATACAGTCATCATGTTTCTACCATAAAACTGCTTACAAGGTACAATAGAGCATTCCAAGATAGGCGAGTTGTATACATCGCCTTATCGTAAAGAATCATCAAGTATGTTTTCTGAGTGGATGTCCCGACATACATGTCTGACACATCCCATACCCTATCCAAGTCTTCACGGTATTAAATATATTCATGAGAGTCCATGCCAAGTCATAAGTATAAATTGTTACTCTAGACAAAAGCAAATTCCTCCTCCATGCTGTTACCTGTATCCGGGGCATTTTCGCTATTACTGCCAGAGTTGGATGGCAGAGAATTGGTCATAGTATCTTGGGATTTTGTCTCCATAGTGAGCATCTTCAGAGATATTTTTCTCAGGTAGTCAGGCTGCAATTAACAGTTCAATATCCATATTTATTTAGTAATTCTTGGCAACAGAACGGGTCATTTTTATACAAATGTAAGGTCTGGAGGGAGAAAAAAGAATTCTTTCACAGCATCTACACAAAAATATTTTGCATATTTACAATCAGACAAATTACCACATACGTCATGATTTTATATTACACGAATATTAGAGGTGGAGCTAATGGTTATACCTGGCTGGTGGCGGCATTGTATATCTTCTCTTCAGACCTTATTGCAATTTTCTTGAGCTCTTGCAGTCCCTCCTGTTCAGAGATGGGAAGATGCCTCTTCAAAGTGTCCATTCTGCCAACAGCACGTTTAAGAAAACCATTCAATTTTAAAGGGTTTATTGGCCATGCAAGTATGAGGAAAATTACTCATAAATTAAAAATAAAGGCACTGAAGTGACAGCTAAGCTTATAAAGCATGGACGAAAGTAATCCACGCATAATTCGTAATACATAGAAGGAATACAATGATCCAACACATGTAAATATGAGGAAGATTGTTCATAGATTAAATTAAAGACGCTGAAGCGGCAGCTAAGCTTATAAAGCATAAACAAAAACATTCCACGAGCAATTCGTAAAACATGGAAAGGATACCACGAAACCAACACAACTCCCCAAGAAAAATGTCATTCAAGCCTCAAACAAGAAACTTGACTCCCATTTGCCAGAGTTCAAAGAAACCTTAAGACTCCACAATCACAATAGTCTTTGTGCCACTTTATTGAGTCAGGTTCCTTACTTCACCTATGTAAGGCCACGTGGGCAAACTATACCAAGATAAGTGTTTTTTCCAGTCGGCTAACATGTGGTAGGTTGTTATTTTTGACATTCAGATGATATGGTCAATGCATGAATTTAGGGAGCTCTAAACACAAAAATAAAAATCAGTAGAGCTCATACCAGTGCAAAATCAATTTACAGAGGCCCATTCAACCAACGGAACCCCTCCAAGATCGTAATTCAGTGGAATATATGTTCAAAACTTACCTTTCATATCCTTCCTCTATTTTGATAAATGACAAGTATAATAACACAAATTATGATCTACAGGACTAATGCAGCTGTTTCGTGAACAATGTCATCAACATCTAAGCAGCTCTTAAAGTGAACTCAATGAAGGTAAAACAGATTTTCTGAACTAGAAAAGTCAAAGTATGTTATTTTAGGATTTTGAGGTTATTGCAGGGAAGCACTTAAAAATGTAACAAAAAGTAAGTAAACAATAAGGTGGATGAATAGAGGGAAGCTAAAGAGATCAAGGAACTCACAATGAATAATTTTTGCTGTACAATTAATAAATTTTATAGAAAAAAGACATCAAGGGATGCCACTCACATATAAAAGAAGGTCAAAGACAGAAAGGTCCTATACATCAAGAAGCCTAAAACCCAAATGAAAGTAAACCGACGTACCGCACTATACTCCACTCTATAATCCAAGAGAATCGATCATATCAAGAAATTGATCAAGCATAAGATTGCCCTCCATCGATTCTCAACTATGCAAATCAAAAAAGGAAAAGACTCTTAAGCCTATACATTAGCCTCCCGCTCCATCAAAATTTCTACTATTCCGGTCTCTCCAAATAAGCCACAACAACCAAAGCGGAATCAAAATCTAGAGCTTTCGTCTCCGTTTATCCACTCAAGCCCCAAACCACCGAACATAGGAAAAATCACGACACGTTCCACCATATAAGAACATAGCCTGAATCTCTCTTATAACCGGAATACCGGACGGCGAATAAACAAGTCCGGCACTTACTCTCCTTCAGTCGAGCACATGCAACACAGATTAACAAGAACATTGCAAGCCGAATAAGGTTATACACAATAAGAATCTTATCTTTAGTGCGCACTACGCGAAGAAAAAAAATCATGGTTTGGAGCCGGAGTGCACCAAATAGCTTTTCAAGAAAAGCTTGCATAAGTACCAGTGTACCACCAACCAAGATGTGGTAAAAAGAACTCACCTAAAAAGGCCCATTTCAGCCAGATTCCACCGTAAAGAATCTTATCCCACCCCCAAATCCCGAATATCATATAATTTTCCCAAAAGGACCAACAATTCGCCCATCGGTCAATCCTTCAACCCGTACACAGAGTTACGCCCCACATCACTATCTCCTATCCATCTTTGGATAGTCCGCCACCGTAGCCCCCCTATCCACCGCTAATTGGGGACTTAATTGAAGCATATGTGAGACCAAAATGGTATTGGATTGATGAATTATTGAGTATCTTTTTAATTTTGGAGTAAAATTGATAATTTTTGGTAATTGCAAACTTAGCTGAAGCATGTCGGAGACCATAGGGGGTTGTGGTGTGTTTTACTCTTTTATTATCGCAAATACTTGTGTTTACGACTTATTAGGGTCGCCTAACATCATATTGAGTGTCTAGACATAGAGAGGAAAACACAGGGAGCCTCTCAATCTTATTCAAGAGAGATCAAACTAGAAGACGTGCACTGGAACATCCAAGATCGTGAGAGACGCAACTAGAAGCATCATACCGGGTGTCGAAACATAGATCGAACTAGTTGTTGGTGTGTTCACATCAAGAAACAGAGGAATAGTTGCATCCTTGAAGTTGTAGATTCATCGTTTCGAGATAGGATTCTAGTTAAAACTTGATTTAATATTGTTTGATGTGTTCTATGTTGTTCTTGGTGATAAGGAATAGTTATGCAATGATGTTCATGGATCAAAAGGTTAAGTTTTAGGGTTTTCTCGCAAAAATTGGATGTTTCTCGCAGATCAGCAGTTCTTCGCGCACAGGGGCTGACAGGTCAAGGTAGAGGTCTGACTGTTCAGGAGGTATAAACCAGAAAACTTCCAGTGATAAAATGTGATTCGTCAAGGTGAGGCGATGACCGTTCAGAATTTGAATTCAAAATCTTCCAGTTGCCAAACCTAACCGGTCAGGTCATTGAGGCTACTGGTCATGCTGAGTTTTTAATTTTTAAATAGTGGCTAAACCTGACCTATTAGGATTATGGTACAACCGGTCAGGATAATTTTTCCCAAAATTGACAGTGAGCAATCCTGACTACTTAGGATCATTCCTCAACCAGTCAGGGTCAAACCTGACCGGTCAGGGATGTGTCTTAACCGGCCAACCTTGCCTGAATCCAAAGTCTAGTTTTGTTCACCCTTTACTTTTTGGGACCACCTCAAGATCCCACTACGTTGATCAAAATCGTCTATTTTGTTTTGATTAATTTTTTTAGTTATCTCAAAAAAATTCAAAGTTAGGTCAAAAAAATTCAAAGTTAGATCCCACTACGTTGTAAAAATCTAGTTTTTTACTTCGAAATTTTTAATTTTTAAAACTTAAAAACTATATTTTTAGGTCAAATACTTATCGATATCCGATTAAGCTAAATTTTTTCGTGACGACTAAAAAAATTAACGAAAAAAATTAATCAAGATAAAATAGACGATTTTGATCACCAAAATCAAATCTCAAAGTGATCCAAACGGCAGAGGGTGGACAAAGTTTGTTCATTTTGAGGTGAAAAAAACTGAACTCCTGAATCCGTATTTTTTTCAAAAACTCTTTTATGTTATGTAATATCTTGGAACAACTTTATTAAGATTTTGGCAACTGAGTGAATATCTTGGGCAATGGTGGATGTTG
>JABCMJ010044597.1:0-10776 GCA_014822125.1 Arbutus unedo | reverse complement strand
AAATCTAAAACCATTAAAACTCAAAATTGGCATTCACTTTGAGCAGCTAGCCTTTCTCCTAAGACATTTCATACACAGACATACATATGAAGCTTTGAACAACAGCTCTTTTTTCGTACACAGCCTTTAATATTGATGGAATAAATTTCAAGTCAATTTTGAGTCACAAATAGAAAATCTAAGTTCTAGCAAAGACTTTCAGAAAAAAGAAGACGACGTAAAACATGGGAATTTGCAGGTGAAAATTCAGGTAGGTCCAAAATAAAATATTATGACCATGTAAGATGCATGTAGTTTGCGAGTACCATATATTTCTAGAAGCTAGTTTTAGGTCCTTTTCTTGACAACTATAATTGCGATTTTGTCCCACAAGAGTTGAACCATTTTTTTAATATTTGAATTATTGGATGTAGCATATAGTTTGAGTTTGGACTAAATTATTTTTTTGTTAAAGACAGTCGAGTCGGTATTATATAAAATTGTAATTTGTATACCTTTAATTATTTTTTTTTATATTTTCTCGTTCGTTTCGATGAGAGGATCAAAAAAATATAACAATATATGTCGAAATTGAAATAAGTTCAGATGATGCTAAAGACAAAAAAAAAACAGTGAAAAATAATATTTTTCGATATTTTTCATTTTTGTGAAACTTTTGTTATTTTTTTATTTTCTAATTTTTTTGTCAAGACAAATACTTAATTGAAGAAATTTAATGCAAACTTGATGAATTTTTTTTAAAAAATGACCAAAATGTAACATCAATACCGTGCAATTTTAGCTAAATGACTGTAACCACGTAATATGTAAAAAGAATCAAATGATGGGATTAGTTTTAATTATGGAGTCGTGTTGTCCTTGAAGTCCAATTCTTGGTAAAAGAGCACCGACCCATCATTCTTCTAATAATATATATACAGGTGGCAATATAAGTAGGAACTTTTTTAGCATAAGTGTTGCTTATGAAACATGCATTATTAGGTAGGTTATCAATACTCTTTTTCAATGAATTTTCATATGAAATTTAAAATTAAGTGTATAAATTTTATATGAA
Source organism: Arbutus unedo (assembly GCA_014822125.1). Lineage (NCBI taxonomy): Eukaryota > Viridiplantae > Streptophyta > Magnoliopsida > Ericales > Ericaceae > Arbutus > Arbutus unedo. The sequence continues at coordinate 9,722 of JABCMJ010044597.1, read as the reverse complement.
TTTATAGTATAAAATAATATTACAACGCTACGTGAAAATGTTCCAAATCTACTGAGGAACTACTCGTTGTTTATTAGTCAATAAAAGACAATGAAAAAATTCATAAAAAATAAGAGACGGTCAATCAACTTCTACCAGGGCGGCCCTTAAGCTCACATTGGTGGTTGGAGTTTATGGTAATTAACCTCGTAGTCTGTGATTTGGAAACATTAAAACCCAACGTCATTATTTTTTAGGGTAGTTTTTTTTGGAAAAGTATCCAAAATCTTGCTCTGTTAAAAGAACAGATACCTAACCAAGATCTTCCCATATTTGGTCAATCATGTCTCCTGCTTCCAGACAAATAATTACCACAAACTTCTATACTATTCCTACTTATAGTAAAGCATGGTCCATGGCCATCCCCTTTTTGAATAGATAATAATTGGTTCAAAATTACACCTCAACAACGTAAGAAACTTGTGTTGCTGAATTAATATTGCTACTTGATAGCTCAAATTTCTTCATAACAGTACCTTCATGTGAACTATGTGTACGAATTTTATTTAAATTTGAATTACACATTGAAGGGAACGGAACACGTATCACATTGAGAAAATTGAATAATTACTCAAAACATATGGAACCCTTATTTTTTTAATTGGGATTTTGTCTGGCTAGGTGATTGTAACCATTTTAATATAGCGGGTAGTTATGAACTGCGTGCTGACATTGACTATATATGCAACCAAAGGGTATTTATTTTTTGATACGTTTTCTTTCTTGGAAATGCTAACAACCTCTCTTAGGATGGTAAGTCGGTATTGAATGCATAAAAAGTATATCGATACGTGTGGAAAGAGTATTATTATCCGTGAATGTATATTAATTTTCATAAATCATGTATTAGTATTCTAATTTTGACATTTGACATTTATTCAGTACTTAATAGGTGGTGACCAGTAATTAACAAGAGCGTTCTTTATTTCTTTTTACCTCAACTTCTACAAAACCCTTAAACCCATGATGATTTACCCGTAGTGCATCTTATGTGAGATATTAAGTTAACTAATACAAAATAAACGGTAGAATTCAATGTTTTATAACAATTTATATGCAAGTTGTTGAGTTAGTGCTTTAAATTTAAAGGAGAAAGGTTTTTGGATAGTGGCTGGTACTATCAGTAGTAGTGCTGTTTTTATCGGTAGTAGTGCTGTTATTATTGGTAGTAGGTGCTGACCTTGTTGGACAGTGATTGATACTATCAGTAATAGTGTTGAAACTATTGATAGTAAGTGCGTCCGACTTTTTGGGTAGTAGTTGAAACTATCGATAGTAGTGCTGCTACTATCGATAGTAAGTGAATGCGCGAATCCTGTTTGCAAGATTTGAGAAATTTATTTTCCTAATCTATTTAGGATACTCTCCTTTACCTATCATTTAGGAGATTTGTTTTTGTATTCTTTAGAAATTGTTATTTTTTTCATATTGTTGAGGTTTTCTATAAATATGAAAGATATGGTTCCCTAAAAAATATCCTTAGAAAGTTTGATGAAATCTAATTGATTAGATACTTCACATTAGGATTTCAGGTCATAATCGGCCCTTGTAATCTCTCTTGATCATAGTGAAATCTATTTCTCTCCTCCCGTGGATGTATATTTAAGCTATTGCTTATTCGAAACCAAGTGAATCTCTACATCTTTTTGTTTTCTTGTTGATTATCACTTCTTGTTTATCGTATTTATCATAACAGATTGGTATCAGAGTTTTGGTGATCGATCCATCAATTACAGTTATGGTGGCTAAACACGAAGTTGAGAAATTCGATGGGCACAACAGTAGCTTCAGTCTATGGAGAGTGAAGATGAAGGCTTTGTTGATTCAACAAGGATTGCAGAAGACTTTACTTGGATCTGCCAAGAAGCCGAGAACGATGTCAACAGAAGATTGGGAGGTTCTTGATGAGAAGACACTCAATTCGATTAAGTTAAGTCTGGCCGATGATGTGCTTCTCGAGGTTGATGAGGAGACTACAACAGTAGGATTATAGTTAAAGTTAGAGAATATCTACATGACCAAATCATTGACGAACATGATATATCTGAAACAACATCTTCACACGTTTCGTATGAGGAAATGTATGCCAGTTAAAGATCATCTTGATGAATTGAATAGAATTATTATGGATCTGAAAAATATTGATGTTAAAATTGATGATGAAGATTAGGCTCTAATTATTCTGTATTCCATGCCCTATCTTATGAGCACTTTGTTACTACTCTACTCTACTCTACAGAAATGATACGACCTTAATGGATGATGTAAAATTCAGTTTATATTATAAGAAATTGAGAAAGAAGGTATCTGGTGAGAGTAAGAAGTCTGGTGAGGGGTTGTTTATGCAAGGGAGAATATAGAGAGGAATAATGAGGATAGAGGGACATTTAGATCGAAGTCGAAAAATAAGAAGAATATTCGTTGTTTTTACTGTAAAAAGAAGGGCCACTATAATAGCGAATGTATAAAATTGAAAAGGGATAATAATGATTAAAAGGTAGTTATTGGTGTTACTAAGGGCTCTGATGGGCTGGAAACTGTTTTATCAATTTCAGTAGGCAATATTCGTTTGGATACAGAATCGATTTTAGATTCTGGTTGTTCCTATCACATGTGTCTGATTAAAGTTTGGTTTACCATCTATGAATCGACATATGGTGGTACAGTTTTGATGGGTAACAACATGGTTTGCAAAACTATTAGGCTTGAAATTATTCGGATCAAGATGCATGATGGTATTGTGAGGACACTGTCAAATGTTTGGCATATTCCAGATTTAAAGAAGAACCTTATCTCTTTGGGTACTCTTGATTCAAATGGCTATTGGTAAACAGCTGAAAGTGGAGTTTTGAAGGTCTCAAAAGGTGCGATGGTTCTTATGAAAGATTAGAAGGTGGGTAACTTCTATGTTTTATAGGACAGTACAGTTTTAAGTGCTACAACAACAGTGTCATCATCGAAGGTATCAAATTCATATTTGACTCAGTTATGACATATGCACCTTGGGCATACGAGTGAGAGAGAGATGACAGAATTGAGCAAATGAGAGTTGCTCTGCGGACAGAAGACGAAAAAGCTAGATTTCTGTGAGCATTGCGTGTATGGAAAGCAGTGCAGGGTGAAATTCAGCATAGCTATTCGTCGGACTAAAGGTACGGCGAATTATTTTCATTCAGATCTTTGTGGTCCTTTTGTTGTTAAATTCAAAGGTGGTACTCGATATTTTATAAGTTTGATCGATGACTATTCTAGAAAGATTTGGGTGTATTTGTTGAAAAATAAGAGCGGGGCTTTTGTTACATTCAAACGGTTTAAAGTCATGATTGAAAAGTAAACAGGTAAAAAGATTAAAAGATTGAGAATTGACAATAGTCTAGAATGTTATTCCGAAGAATTCGAAATATTTTGCAAAAATGAGGGCATCGTGAGGCACCACACGGTGAGAAAAACTCCTTAGCAAAATGGTGTGGCTGAACAGATGAATAAGACTCTTTTGGAGAGGGTTCGGTGTATATTATCCAATGTAGATTTGGATAAAGAGTTCTGGGCTAAAGCAGTTTCCACTACTTGGTGTTTGGTGAATCGATCTCCATCAATTGTCATTGAGTGCAAGGTTCCTATAGACGTATAGTTTGGTTCTTCGTCTGACTACTCAAATTTGGGGGTGTTTGGTTGTCCCACTTATGCTCATGTTAATAAGGGTAAGTTTGAACCTAGAGGTAAGAAGTGTGTCTTCTTGGATTATAAATGGGGTGAAAGGGTACAAATTATGACTTCATTATGACTTTCTGATGGAAGTCATCCAAACTTCTTATCAGCAGGGATGCGATTTTTTATGAACACTCTATGATCAAAGGAAAAACAAGCACTGATGTTCAAGACAATGGTGAAAGGATTCTAAAGTAGGTGGAGCTAAAATGTAAAACTTTCGAAAGGGAGAAGAGCAGTGATCAACTAGTTGGGAAAGAGGTTCATGATTCAGACACAAAGAATGGTGCAGAGCAACATCAACCATACAGTATTGCGAAAGATAAGTCAAGAAGGGAGATTCGCCCACCTAAAAAATATACTTATCCAAATATGGTTGCTTGTGCATTGTGTCTAGCAAAAACAGTAAAGTATGAGGAGACTTCTTCCTACTGTGAGGCTGTCATGGGAAAGGAGGCTACACAGTGAACTGTTGTTATGAATGAGGACATTGAGTCTCTTCATAAGAATCGAACTTGCGAGTTGGTAAAACTGCCTAAGGGGAAGAAAATTGTTGATTGTAAGTGGGTTTACAAAAGAAAAGCAGGTATCCCGAAAGTGAAAGATGCAAGGCTTAAAACCCGGTTAGTAGCAAAAGACTATAGTCAACAGAAGAGAGTTGACTTCAATGAGGTATTTTCACCAGTTGTTAAACGTAATTCAATTCGTGTTCATGGTGAGCTTGAGGAACAGATTTATATGCATCAACCGAAGAGATTTACAGTTTCTGGTAAGAAAAATTTTGTTTGCTTGTTAAAAAATCTTTGTATGACTTTAAACAATCACCCAGGTAGTGGTATAAGCAGTTTAGTACATACATGATGGGTCAAGATTACTCTAGGAGTAAATATGATAGTTGTGTGTATTTTTCGAAAACTTTCTAACTGTTCATTTATCTATTTACTGTTATATGTTGATGACATATTAATTGCTGCCAACGATATGTCGGAAATCAATATGTTGAAGAAACCATTTAGTGGAGAGTTTGAGATGAAAGACTTAGGTGTGACGAAGAAGAGTTTATGTATGAAAATCAGGAGGAACCGGGAGGCTGAAAGGTTATACTTGACTCAGAAGAGTTATTTGAAAAAAGTATTTGAACGTTTTGCTATGCAGAATTTCAAGTATGTGTTTACTTTGATGACTGCGCATTTTAGACTTTCTGTAGACTTGTCACCACAGACAAAATGAGATAAAACACATGTCAAAGGTTTCATATACTAATGCTCTTGGGAGTATGGTGAATGCTATGTTTTGTATTTCTCTTGATATTTCACATGATGCTAGTGTCGTTCGTCTGTATATTACAATTTCGATTGTCAAGTTCAAGCTTTACTTGGGCTTGATTGGTGTTCGCAGTTGCTGATTGTCTTTCGAGACTTTGGAGGAGAGAGAGGTGCAAGATGGTGACTTCTTGGTGATTGATTTGTTGAAATTCAAGTCAAGGTGGAGATTTGTTGAGTGAGTGCCTTGAATTCAAAGGAGGAAGTTTTTTGGACAGTAGTTGTTACTATCGGTAGTAAGTGTTGACCTTGTTGGTCAGCGATTAGTACTATCCGTAGTAGTGCTGGAACTATCGATAATAGTGTTGTTACTATCGATAGTAAGTGTATGCGCAAATCATGTTTGTAAAATTTGAGAGATTTGTTTTCCTAATGGATACTTCCATTTACCTATTCTTTAAGGATTGTTATTCTTTTCTACTATAAATATGAAAAATATGATTCCCTAAAAAATATTCTTAGAAAACTTGATGTAATCTAATTGATTGGACACTTTACATTAGAATTTCGGATCATAGTCAGCCCTTGTAATCTCTATTGATCACAGTGAAATTTATCTCTCTCTTCCTATGAATGTATATTTAAGTTATTACTTATTCGAAACTACGCAAATTTTTGTGTTTTTGTGTTTTCTTGTTGATTATCTCTTTTTATTTATCGTATTTGTCATAATACAAGTGAAGTCATCTATTCTTCGTTCATTGACTTATGATACAATTTTCTGTTTTCTAAGGATAAAAGAGGTTATAATATTTTGCAAAAGAGAAAAAGAAAAAGAAAAAGAGTAAATTTTTTTGTTTTTTTTTTCAGAGGAATAGGATTTTGTGAAGTTCAAGTGTAGGTTGAGATTTTGTGAATTGTGTGTAATAACACTAATGGAGTCCACTCTAATTGATTTTACATTTTTATCATTTATGATAATGTTTTTTTTTGGGTGATAAAAAAAATAAGTCATCTGTCCCATTGAAAGGACAGGAAAGAAAAAGACAAAAAATAAATAAATAGAGCTTCTCGTTTGAATTGGGTCTTTTTGGAAGCTTTACTAATCATCGAAAACTTGAGCCCATTTCATCGGCTTTTCCACTGCAGCTTGGGTCCAACAGGAAACCCTAAAAAGCTCACGGATGATGGTTGTAGACCCAACTCCATAACCCATTCCGTTTCTTGACCACCAATAGCCCTTCTGCAATAGGCCCAACTCCATTACCGCCTAGTCTAGTTTCTGTTACTTATTTCTCTCTAAATATAGTGTTAGTGTTGTATTACGTCAAAACCCAGATATAGTAATAGGATGAGATTTGGTGTTTCACTAATTACAACACTCTTTCCTCAATAAATGGGCTATTTAAGTAGGCTCTTTTAGGGGATGAAATGTGTTAGGAATCGGACTTTTCGTTTGTGTTAAAAAATAATTCTTAGAAGTTGATGAAATAAAAACATAATCGTCACTAAAAAATAGAATTAAAAATTAAGTTCTCTTAATTCTATAATATTTTATGTGATTTATTTGGATGTGTAAAACGATTCTTGTTCAGTACACATAGTCTTAGGCTAGGACAGTCATTCAATTAAACATTATAAAACCAAGTTGGCCAATCATTTGGTCAAACAGTTTAGGATTAAGGGGCAAATTAGAAAAAAAAAACCCTAAAACTAAGTTATTTTCAATGATATTTTGAGCTGATTTCTCGCGGATAACCTTAAAAACATGTTTTAAACACATTGAACTGACCCGATCATTAAAATTTATTGAAGAATAAAGAGTTTAGATGCTGGTCTAAAAAACTGTTGATCCATGAAGCATTTCCCATATGTATATGTGTTTGTGTAAAAGAGGCACAAGTGGGGAAGATTCATTCATGAATCATAATACATTGTCCATGAACCACACACGAACAGTAATAATTTTCACTGCTTTTCATGGCAAATATATTTCATGTACATCGTGTTGAAAATCAACTTCGTAGAGGTAGAATGTATAAATCGTGTCAGCAAAAAAGACACAAATCCTAATTTGGCACTTTTTAGATTTGGCAATGCCATACCCACCCTCTGTTGCGATGGAATAAGAAGGCAATATATATGGCATCGATCGCAAGGACTAGCAAACGCTTCAAATGATTGTAAATGTTGATATCATGTCGGAAAAAAATAGTTATTGTTCCGAGATTATAAAAAAATCATGTTGTGGTGAAGATGAATTGCAGCATAACAAGAAAACTACTATATTGTTTCTTGACTTTTATGCCCTGAGAAACTCTCATCCCAAATAACCAAAAACAATAGGCCGAATCATGAGTTTACTAATGCAGATTGCTCCACCTAACCCATGACAAGATTCTTTCATTTCAGCAATAGTCCATAAGAGTTTCCATGTGATGATCAAGTTATTGTCATATATATTCTGAAGGGGCTTAACCCAACCCCAAGCAATTGTATATAAAAAGACTCATAAAATAAAGGCAATTTCGTCTTTTGCGGTGGTTCCTAATCTGTATATCCCTGCCACATGAACACAAATTGAGATTCTCCAATGTTTCTCTTTGTTGATTTTGATGGGGCATCAAAATCAACAAATTCTCCATTCCCCATATGATTAGACCGTTGAGAGATAATTGATCAGTGGGTCCCGACTCTTCGGAGTGAATTTCATGTGAGCCCCACAAATATAGAATATATTATATGTGATTTGCATATCTATTTGGGTCTGACTTGCATGAATTCACTATGAAAAAAATATTGAGTTCACCATATAACGGTACATGCTAAGATCACATACTAATTACTCCAAATATATGACAGTAAAATATTCAGAAAATATACTCACAAATTCTTATAACTTTGAAAAGTTAAGATTTTGTCATGAAAGTTAGATTAATAACCGAACATAATTGTCATAAAAGTTTCTCACCAATAACACGTTCTCATTCTATCTCTAAATATTTGTAGTAATTATTCAATGATTTTTGATATTACATAACGGTGCTCTAAGACTTACATCACCATATATTCATGTGAAGTCTATATGGTTAGTACTAACTCCACATAAATGTATAGCGACGAAGAATATCAGCATAACCCCAAATAATTTTTCCTAGCATTGGGCCACCGTGTTCTATGTTCTACCAACAAGCGCAAACTATTAAAATAAATAACTATTTGGTGATCTTAACATTAGTTCCGTGGTGTTGATGCATTTGTTAATATATTTAGTGATCATAACAATAATTATACATTTGTTAATATTTAGTGCGTGGTGGAAGGTGTAAGGCCAACCCAATAAATTTTCCACTAAAAGACACCATTTTCCCGTCTTTTAGAGGTAAAAGCAAGCAAAATGTAAAGCGGCGGCCACTCTCAAAATTGACCGAATCTAATAATTTCATTAACCAAATCCAACAAATAATTGGAGAATAATAACGAGCAATGCATGTCGCGTTGGCAAACTCAGTGAGACAGAACGATAGGTGAATAGTATACACTAACGTACATTTTCTTACTGCTACAGGCTAAAGATCTGAATCTCATACCTTTTTACACACAAAGTAGTAAAATTTCTTCTGGGAAATCTGCAAAGCAAAAGGATAAAGTAAGAACTCTTCATCTTCGTGTTTGCATTTCCCTCTTTTACCTTAACCCTCGAAAATCAAACCAAAAGAACATTAGAAAGATGATTTCTTTATCTGCTTTTCCTTCCCAATTTTTCAGCTCATTCCTCAGGGCTCAGACCCATCTCAAAGGTTAGTTCTTTGAGTTCTTCCGACCAATTTTTTTCCGATCAGTTCCAAGGACATGTCAGGCAATGGATCGCTGGCTGAACGAGACAGAATTGACAACTCTGAATCTAACAGAACCAAATAAATTCAAATTAACTCGAATTTGAAGCACTTGAAATAGATTCGGTTTAAATAAAATAATCAATATAGGTCAAACAAGAAGTAAAAACAGATGATATACCTCTGGTCCCGTTGAATGATCTCTTGCAATGAAGAATCGCGCTCTGAATCCCATCCTGTTGCTCCAAAAGGGAGTCGTTCCGCCGGTTTTCCTGACTCGGCACTGCGGAAAATGCTGCTGGCGCGGACCGGCTCTTCCCCAAATGCTTACACACCACTCGCAGCCTCGCTGGTAAAATCCCCGGTTTCCGAGTCTTCAAAATTATGGGCAGGGGCGGTTCCTTCATCTCTCTTGGTCCAGACCGGCTCTTTTTCACCGTTGACTTTGTCAGACTCGAGTTAGACAGCAGCGATCTTCCAGACCTTGCATCTTCGGACGATTTTGACCTCAGTTGTGCTGAGAACCTCAGTTTTTTCTCGTTGTAACGCTGGGAGACTCGAATGTACACAGGTTTAACCGTTTTTAAGTACCTTTGCACCAAATCCTTGGAAAATCGGCTTTCATTTGAAACCGATTCGGCTGAGCTCTGCTGCTTCTCAGACTTCGGTAGTAATTCCAGTGGGAATTTCACCCTCGGTAATCTTCTCTGCTTTTTATTCGCGGTTGTTGTTGCAGAATCATCAAACTCTGTCTTTTCTAGTCCATTTTCCTTTGATTTCTTCAACTTCAATATCAGTATTCGAAACTTCGTGCTCGGTTTCAAAGGAGCGAACTGCAATTTCTCGTTTGATTCGGAAGCGTTGAAGAAAAGATCGT
>JABCMJ010044580.1:0-14174 GCA_014822125.1 Arbutus unedo | reverse complement strand
ATCTGTTCTCGTCTAGATGAGTGAAAAAAAAAATTTATTAAATACCCACTTAAGATAATATCACTAAAATACCTAATTTGACATATGTTTTATATTTTTTTTACTTTTTCCTTATAGTATCTAATATAGATTTCAACATAATTTGACATAACTTTAGAGTTTCGACTTTTGCTTTGTTTATGTTGAATTTTTTTTTTTATCTAGACGAGTAAGAGAAATTGAATAAATAAGTTTTTTAATTCAAAAGTTAAAAATGATTTGATAAAGCCAAAAATAGTTTTTTTTTTAAAATTTGTTGTCCTTAATTTGTATCAAATTTGATTTATTTTTTTATTTTATTTTAATTGCTCTCATAAAAATGAGCAAAAAAATAAGAATTTAAATAAATAAACCCAACTTTGCCTAAATTATTTATTCGGATTTATTTTTTGTCTCTATTTAATTTTTTTTTTGTATTTGTGGATTATTGGTTTGTCTTGATGAAAGAAATCGAATAAGTATAAAATTATGGCCAAAGTTAAAAAAAATATTACTAAAAATGACGAATAAGTTTAAAAAGACTCTATTTTTTTTTTTGAATTATTTTTGTTTTTTTTGAATTATTTTTAAATTTGGTCCATTATTTATAATTTTTCTAAAAACTCTCATTAAGATGAACTATTAAACTACAAAAAATTGACGAAAGACAAAACATTACCAAAAAAAATTCATAAAAAAAAAAATCAATAAATAGCAGAGGGCCTTAAAGAAAAAACCACGTGAAGAAGGACAAAGACCAACAATAAAGTGACATACGTGCTTGTTTGTAATTGGTCACGTCATCACTTTCCATCCACTCCTCTAACGGAGACCAACGGAATTAACGAATATGAAATCTGAACCTTATAGTAAGGGAGGTTCTTGTCATCCGCCCCTGATTTCGATCATCCCAAACTATTTTTAAGATGCTAATTCGTTAAAGTATCTTTTTAAGATGATACTGCGGTAGATCAGATATGTAGTGTAATTAGGCTTTTGACCGTGGATGTACTCGGCCCATATGTGTTGGGACTAAGTTGGGCTAGACCCTAGGTTGGACCTACTCTTACTGGGCCGAGAGATTTGACAAGACTGCCTGTCTCAGTCGATACCGAACGCATAACATGTCAGGTTCGACCGAACCTCTGTTCAGTCGGCACTCATCACTAGGGCTAAGACCTCTCAAGTTCTGAGCTCCGACCGTGTTGCCAAGGGCTCAACGCTTGGCACAAACCATTGCAAGACGCCCCCACATTGCGAGCAGTTATTTGGGCAGACGTAGGGGCCAAACTATTACAGGACATGTGAATGTGTTCGTTCGATCAGCACGGATGTGGAACACGTGGCGGAAGCGCCGTGATTTCCAAACCACAACGCGGCATATTTGGCCGAAGTCTCAGGCTTGGAAACTCTCTCTATAAATACTCCAAGGGCACCTAAACTTTAGGTACGCACACATTATTTCCTCTCAAGCTTTTAAGTTGTTTCCCTCCTCTTTTAGAAGCTAACTTAATTGTCTGAGTGCTTGCTGAAAACTTAATTACGATCGGCACTAAATTAGTGTTGAGTATTTTACAACATAGCGAAGGACTAACCGTATTCATGCAAAAAGTTTAATAAGTGGATTCTAAGCTCTACAAATACTAATCTTTCCGAACTTCTTTTCTATCAAATATATATTATTAATTATCGAGATGAACGACCGAAATAAAACTAATTATGGTAGTTGGCGTGTGGAGGTGACTGGCGTGCAAGGAAGAAATTAGAGATATAATACATTCGTATTAATGCCTACCTTATTCTTGAGACGAACCTGGCAAAAAAATGTCAAGATCATGTGGGTCCCACCATTTGCGTGCATTTTTCCAAACACCCTAGTTTTTGGGCGAACTATTCTCCCCTCCATGTCTAAGCCATTTTCAGGCATATTCTCACCAATCTATATTTTGATCTCCTATCAGAATCTGCTGTTAAATCTTCATCAGATTGATTGTGATAAATCTGTCATGGATAGAGAATTCTAGAGAGAGAGAGAGAGAGACAGGATGTTGCACAGAGCAGCAAGGAATGCATATTCATGGTGGTGGGCAAGCCATATCAGGACAAAGCAATCAAAATGGCTGGATCAAAACCTCCAAGGTAATATCTCATTGAATCTAAATATATTAATATAAGTATATATATAAAACATATATATATACATATGTATATACACGTGAGCGTGCATGCATATAGCAAAATTTATGATTCAATCTAGTTACATGGCAAGATTACCAAGTTTCCGTCCATTAATCAACTCAAAAGATGGCATTTGAAATGCCTAAAATGACAACAATTCCTAAATTTGTTGGGAAAATGCCAATCATATGCCCCACCTTTCCCTCTACCTATATTTTTCACATGGCATGTCCTATCTTGTTAGGTTTTTAATAATTCAAGGTGTCCGAGCTTACGAGCACCTTGACCAAATATGTATATCGTGTTAGGAATTTGTAGAACTCCAATACATGACCTGAGGTCACGAATGCAAAGAAAATTTAAAAACTGGTAGTATATACATCAACACCGGATACCGTTCACCCAATATGAGCTATGCACGTGGTATGATGAAGAAGAATACATAATCCAACAGAGTTTCCTTATGGCAAGGGTTATGGTTGTGCGGAAATACACCAACAGTACCCTTGAGTAAGGTGGGGGGATAGTACCCAAAACATTACTAAATGTACATGAGTGTATGGTCCACTTCCCCTACCATATCTTTCAACATAAATAACAAACTATTCACAACTCAGGCAAAAAAATGTGTCATTCCCAAGAAGTCAAAATAGTAATCTAAATTAACGGCACAACCTTTGTAGGAGGAAATGTAAAGATGCTCAATAAACCTTCATATGTTAAATCAAGAGAAGGTGAAAAATAGTGTGGAAAATGCTAGTGAGAAAAACAAAGGTTTCTAAACAACAAGAGGAATCAGTCGATGACTTGCATCAGAACCAACAAAAAGTAACTTTGTTTTTGATAACCCGGTATCCAGCACAATGGACCGACTGATCCGAGAGACCAATTCTATTGTCCACTAGCTGGGAACCCAATCAAAACGGGAACAAACCATGGACCAGAGAACACAAGAATTGATAGCACGCAGGTAGAGTCGAGCTCCAGACTTAAAAGACTTCTTGAGGCCCCTAATTGTTAGATAACTATCACAGTGCAGTTATAAAAACTGACTTCATAGCAATCAATCAATATTCTTTCCCAAGGGAAAACCTATTTCTGTTCAATGTCTGCACACAGTATTTAGAAGGGAGTCGCACAAATGTATTTCCAGTAGCCATCCATCTTATATGCTTTAAGGACGAGAATTTTGAAAGAGCTATATAACAGTTCAGAAATGACAATATACTTGACAAGAGTTTTATGATAAGGTTATAGTATAATCAAAAGGTAGTTAACAATATGGCCCCAACATTTTTCTTCAATTGTTCCAATATGCATACAAACAAAGCAGTAGCTTTGAGTATGTTTCTACAGTCTTGAGTAGAGTATGCTTTCATACTGTATATACAAACATTAACGCAAAAACTTAAAGAGTGGAGATGCATGAAGAAGCTTCAGCGTAGCTGGTATTTTTCACTGGTGTAGAAAACAGATATCTTGTACTCCTTTAGACTTGCTAAAACCATGCGTGGAGTTTGAAGTAATATTGAGGTGTCTTTGTCCTTGTTGGTGGTGGAAGTTACGACATGTTAAAGCATAGTTCATCCGCTGAACTTGCAGTCATGGGGCTTGACCTATGTGATCTATATATATTTTGTGGTTTACTTTCGAAAACTTTCCCTCCAATGTTTCCCATCCTTTACCATACATGCAGTATGTAGATCATTAAGTAGAAGATGAGTAAATACATATACAAATCTAAATCTCCTGCCATAGGTAGGCTGTCAGCAGGGTTAGGAAGTTAGTTACTACCCTACGTTTGATGCTCCTCTATGAAGATACGTAAATAGATGTGTAAAATTTGAAGCTGTTTACCCGTTGAATAAACTTGCATTTAGCTTAATATACAAAACATTATATTCCAACATATAGGACACCTTGACCCGGATGACATAAAATAGTGAGAGAGATGTGAAGCAAAAAGAACTTTATGCATTTCGAGATCTTCCCATTATGAAAGTTAAGAAACTTCCCAAATGCTATTAATTTCTATTGTTAGTATCCATCAGTTAATATGACAACACATTTGGCGCATTTAGGCTTTACCCCAGTATATATACATGTACATTGGCCAGTTAAAAAACTGGTTTGTTTTATAGCTAATAAAGTTAGAATACTTAAAATGCAGCGGTTATTTTATCTGTTGCGTTGAGCTCGTTCATAGCTTAATCTCCTCCTCCTCCTCCTCTTCTTTTTTGAACGTCACCCCAAATAGCCAGAACTTAGCCGTGTTCAACCAGTGGCTGCCATGTCGATACGTATGTTGTCAGTTTCATGTCATGTGGAAAAGGGCATACTCCCCTAAAATAAAGAATCGATGTGACCTAGATTTGGTTGGTGAGAGACAGGGAGTGTCTCATTAAACTTTATTTTGCGGGTTCCTATTAGATGTTGACGCTGTGTTCAGTTCCATTCTATAATTGTTGATTTTGTTTATGACTCAATGCAATTTTTGTCTTTTCAAGTTCAATAGTTTAATGTGACAATCTACTAATTTTAATTCCAGCACAATAACATCTTAGAAAGTACAATAAAAACAGAGAATTCATTTTCATCATTTTTTTGCTGATGTGATTTTATGAAAATTACAGATATGGAGGAGAAGGCAGAATACATACTCAAAATCATCGAGGAGGACGGAGACTCCTTCGCCCAGAGGGCGGAAATGTACTACAAGAAGAGACCAGAACTAGTGAACTTTGTGGAGGACTCTTTTCGAGGATACAGAGCTTTAGCTGAGAGGTATGATCACCTATCAAAAGAGTTGCAAAGCGCGAACCGTACCATTGCCAGTGCTTTCCCAGAAAAAGTACAACTGGCAATGGACGAAGAAGATGAAGAAATTTCCCCCACAACAACAACCGCCTCTCCTTTTAATGATTCCAAACCACCCTCAAAGAATTTTCCAGCAGTCCCAAAGCTACACATCAAGAAAATTCCCAAAATCCCACAGAAAAGTTCCAAGGCTCCCACTCGATTGATGTCCAAAAAAGGGCTGCTCAAAATAAGCTGTCCCACCATCACTGATGCTGCGACAACCTCAGGGATGAGCAAAGCTGAGGCGCTAAGGGAAATCGATAAGCTTCAAAAGGCTATTCTGGGGCTTCAAACAGAAAAGGAATTCATAAAGAGTTCGTATGAAAGCGGGGTCGCAAAGTACTGGGAAATTGAGGAGCAGGTCACAGAAATGCAAGCCAAAGTTAACTTATTACAAGATGAGTTTAGAATCAGCACATTTATTGAAGACGATGAAGCTCGGACACTAATGGTGGCAACAGCCTTGAAATCGTGTAAAGAGGCTTTGATTCGGTTAGAAGAGAAGCAGAAAGTATCGAATGAAGATGCTAGGATTGAGTACCAAAGAATCCAGGAATCCCATGAGAAGTTGAAGATTCTGAATGAGAAGTTTGGTAACCCAACTTTTAAGCTTGCAAGCGAAAGCACGGAAGAAAAGTATTTAGACCAACAAGTTGAAAGCATTGGAACAAAAGAGAAAAATGACTTGGAAGTATTCAGGGAAAAGATTCAAGAACAGTTGCAAGTGGATTCTTCTAAGGAATCTCTCACCATGTCTGAACTAGCGGAGAAAATCGACGAACTAGTTGAAAAAGTTATTACTTTAGAAACTTCAGTGTCTTCTCAAAATGCTCTAATAAAGAGATTACGGTCAGAAACAGACGAGCTTCAAGGGCGCCTTCGGAACCTAGAGGAGGACAAAGAGGCTTTGATAGAGGGATCAGAAAGTAAGAGCAACAAGATAAGAGAGTTGGAGCAAGAACTGGTTAGAATTCTAAATTTCAACCAGAATGTTGAAAACCAAAACAAAAATCTCCAGAGTCGTTTTGCCCAATCGAGTTTGTGCATTGATCATCTCTCTGAGAAACTGCTACGTGTGAAGCAGGAGGAGAAGGAGCTTGAGCAAATAGTTATGACCAAAGAAAACGAGCTTCAGGTAGAAGAAGAACCCGCGTTTCCAAACAAGAAGTCAAAGATCTCAAAAGAGAAGGTTGGTGTGGTGGAACCGATTGAAGTGAGTGATGACCTGAATGCCAATCCAGGGTTCAAAGGAAGTGAAGATGCAATTGCTGTTAGTTATCATTCGGGTATCTCCAATAATGAGAGAGATCTATCTATAAAAGATGAAGAGAGCTTTGTTCAGCCCAAACTCAGCAACTGCCTCGACAATCATTTGGTAGTACCGGTGAAAGTGAGAGATGTTCGAAATTCCAATCCACAAATGAAGTTCAAAGAAAATCGAGATGCTGAAAATGAGGCAATGGAAGGGGAAGCTGCTAAGAAGTACGATTATGTCTCCAGTAAAGCTACAGAAAAATTTATACAGCAAGAACTCAGCTTTCGCCTTGATGATTATTACGTCGAAGGTCAAGTAAATGAAGAGTTAAATGAACACAACGAAATTATTGCTCCGGGATGCGATGAAGTGATAACGAAAGATGTGAAAGTGGAAGAAAAAGGGAAGAAAAATGATTCTCTTGATCTTCATACTGTAATTGCTGAGGAAGAAAATTGGTTTCAGTTCAACCCACGTGATCAACAAGAAGTTCTTTCAGTAAATGGGAAAGTTCGAGCTGTTTTGGGTGTGGATTCAAAAGGCTTCAATGATCCAGTGATCTCAACTGTTGTTCAAACAGAAAAGGGGGAAAATAAATTTGGCAATCAAGATCTTAGAGCTTTTGTTAGAACTGAAGAAGGAAACATTGGCCAATCCAGCTCAACCAATACTTTCGGTGATCCTTCAGAGAGAGTGTCTGAACACGAACTTGTCGTGGGGGCTTGTAATCACTCGATCATCTCACGAGATATGAAAATAGAACGCAAACAGAATGCTGAAGAAGGAAAGATCGTCCACTCCACCTCAAGCAATCCTTTCGATGATTCTCCAGAGAGAGTGTTCGAAGAACAAGAAGGCGTCGTGTGGCCCATTAATGACGAGATCATCTTAGAGGAAAGAAAAGCGGAGAATTTTTCTCAGTCCACCCCAAGCAATCAACGCGATAGTTTTCTGGGAGAATTTCAAATAAAGGGAGTTCCATATGCCAATCTGGAAAAAGGGTTCAAAGAACACAAAGATACGGCAGGGCCCATTAATGATTCGTTTATTTCAGAAGATCCAACTGCGAACAAGGAAGAGAAGAAAGATGATGTTCCTAGTTGCAATACATCAGGGAAGGCTAATTCTAATGAAGCAGAGAACTACATTCAGCCAGATAGTCAAGAAAATCACAAAGTAGGGTCACAAGAACTGGAAATTACTGAGGGTGAAGATCAACCTAATTGGCGGGAACTGTTTTTGAATGGGTTGGATGACAGAGAGAAGATTCTATTGGAGCAGTACACTTTGACTCTCAGGAACTATAAGGAGACAAGTAAGAAGCTTGGTGAAATTGAGAAGGAAAATTACGAAAATCTCTTTAAATCCGCTGTCCAGATAAAGGAGCTGAAGAGTGCTAATGATTTGAAGGATGCCGAAATTCAATCTTTGCATAAGAAACTGAACTTATGGCTCCATGAAATTCCAGATATCAAATTGATGAGAGAAGGCGAAAAAGGTGACAAAAGGGTAACTTCTGAACAAAATCAAGTCTCCAATTTGCTAGACGAACAAAACGATGAATCTCTGGACAGAAAATACGACAAAGGGGAGAAAAGGGTGATTCCAGTTGACGAGCCTCATTCGGTTTCCATGGTGGAAGAAAAATTCCGTTCGGATATAGACGGGCTTCTCGAGGAAAACATAGAATTCTGGTTAAGATTCAGCACCTCATTTCACCAGATACAGAAATTCCAGACTTCAGTTGAGGATTTACAAGAAGAGTTAACAAAAATAAGGGAAAGCAAAAAGCAAGAGGGAAGCAGTAGCAAAAACCATTCACCCATGAATTCTTCGGATGTTCGCCCAATATACACACACTTGAGAGAGATACAAACTGAATTAGCACTTTGGCTGGAGCACAATTCCTTACTTGAAGATGACTTGCAAAATCGATTATCTTCGCTCTCAAGCATTCACAAAGAGATATCTAGAGTTTCGAATTCAGGGTCTAAAGAGGAAGAAGAAGCCTTGCTTTCAAACTATCAGGCTGCCAAATTCCAAGGGGAGGTTTTGAACATGAAGCAAGAGAATAACCAGGTGGGGTATAAGTTGCAGGAGGGACTTAATCGGGTGAAGGAATTGCAAAGTGAGATAGCAAAGACACTTGAGGATTTGGAAGAAGATATTGTAGTGAAAAACAAAGAGAGAAAGAGTTCTTCAAGTCGGTCACGGATTCCTTTGAGGTCTTTCTTGTTTGGGGTTAGGTTAAGGAAGCAGAAGCCATCATCTTTGTTCCAGTGCATGAGTCCAGCATTGCAGAAACAGTACAGTGACCTAGGTTCATTGCCAACATAGATTTTACAAGTTTTGGGATTTAGTTTTTGAATTGTTAGAATGACATACAATAGCGTTGGATTGTTTTGAAGTTATAGCCTCTTTCTTTTTACGTCATATGGCCCCGCCTCTTCCTTTGAAAGCATCCACTAATTCGAAACTTAATTTGATGAAAGCCATACTTTTTACCCGGATGCTTTCTTGATGCCACTAATGACCAATGAATGACAAGTGCTTTTACATATTGCTTTTAATGGGAACTTGATGAGTCAATCCACTTTTACATGTCGGAGATATACGATGGATCATGCACTTGACAACGCATAATTTTTACGTTATAAGATAATAATATGTTCTAAATCGTGCATTGTTCCTTTACTTTTTTACTTGCAGATGTTATAGTATTTCAAACTTTGAAGTCGGGCATTGCGAACAACCTTATTTGGGTCGTTTGAGTGGCTTCATTGTGGAAACTTGGAATGGCGTCATTCTTGTTACTATGGCAAGGTGACATCATTTGAGGCTTTCTTTACGATCGTTTTCTTATTTGGGTAATTTGACAACTTTTCTTTTGAATTATTTTTGGTCTTTATGCAAAAGAAATTTCACATTTCTTAGTTTTGCATCAATTTTTTGTAGATTGTTGGTTCAACTCGACAAAAGGTTTTTAAAAAGTAAAAAATATGACCCAAATCTTAAAAAAGTTCAGAAATTAGGACCCAATTATTTTCGTCTGAACTTTTTTAATCTTTTGGTCCTAATTTTTTACTTTTTAGATTACTCTCATCAAGACGAACTAATAATTTAAAAAAATTAATACAAAACTAATTAATGCAGAAAGAATTGAATAAAGACAAAAAAAAATAATAATACGAGAATAAAATTTGGCCAAAAGCATATCTGATTATGGCTAAAACTAAAAATAACAGGCTCATTAAAAATCTACCCATACTAATTCAGCAACAGTGTCTTAGGAGGATAAATTACACTACTGAAAACTTCTAAAGAAAAATGAAGATGAACAGTATCGAAATGAAAAACACACATTCACGAAGTTAGTTTTTCTGGGTCATGAAATTGTAGTCAATTTATACACAAATTCGTACCTTTTCCTTCTTCCCACTATCAGCTCCAGCAGCTCCTTCAAGTAGAAACTCCTCTACTTTCATTAGTTGCATCTATTGCCATGCTCGAGCTATCATTCTCACAAATTTTCTCAGATTGATTCTCAATCCTGTCCTCAACCTGCATGCCTATTGTCTTCTTATCATCACCTCTTTCTCCACTCCCTGCAGTTGACACTTTGCTAGTAAGATTTGCTTGATAATCCCCACCGGTCTTTGAACTTGATGAACATTTCAGGCTCTCAGCAAAACCGTTTTGACCTTTTAAGGTTGCTTCTGAGCCAAGTAAATCAGTTTGATCTTCTCGATGTTGCTCATTTGATGTGTTGAAATGAACAGGAGGTCGATCTTGGATGTGCTTGTTCAATGCATTGCCCGTAACGGAAACTTGATTTTCTTGAACTTTCTCTTCAAATGAATCACCTGAAACAACAACTTCATCTTCTTGGAATTGCCCGTTCGGTGGATTGCATGAGCTGGACTTACTAATGTCATTAGACTTGTGATCACCGGCCCCACTGGGAGTAACATCAGTCATTTCCTCCATTTGACTTTCAACCGTTGGACTTGATTCGGTGGCAGTCCGCGTGACAGCAGTAGCAGGTTTTAGAGAATTGTTCTGTGCTTGCAGAGTTCCACTGGGCCGCGCGACACTGGTAGAGGCAGTAGAATAGGTGGAAGTCGGTGGGGCCGCCAGTCCAGTACGAATAAAATGAACATTAGGAGGCAATGCACTTCCCGCTGATGATTTGCTCAAAGAAGCCCCACCGGGAATGATATGGACGGCATTCTTTGCCTGTGCAGCCTTAAGCAGAGAGGCAGCATCGGATGGGGTGGCAATGCGGGCCCCTGCAGCAACTGCAGCAGCTTTCACCATTGCATCAGGGCTAAGAGAAGGTTTTGTCACCGGTTTCTTAAGTATTACTCGAGACTTTAATGAAGTCGAAGGGGCAGAATCTTGTCGAGACTGATGTTGGGATTGGGTGACAACTGATGAACCTTCCATGGCAGGACGAATTGAGTTATTGGATGCATTGATGGGATTTGTCCCAGCTGTTATCATATGAATAAGATTATCAGGTTTCCAAAACCATCGGGTAAGAAAGCAACGATTTCAAAGTACATAAACAGCAAAATCATCACGCTTACATGAGTATAATTCAACTACAAGGTTTCCTTCGAAACAATGAAACCAAGCAAAGCCATCCACTACACCATTTTCAAACAATTCCAGAAAATAGACACAGCAATATAGAAATTTTCAAACAATTTAAAGCTCCACTGAGCACCCTTTTTCATTCACGCTCTCTTTCACTTTCTTTTAGTTCACTTCGAGTCTTTTTTTTTTTTTTTTACTTTTCTCATGCTCTAATTATCTCAAGTCTCAACCAAGTTTACTAGAACTATTTAAATATCATCTTCATTGCCTAAACCTACCGAAAAAGAATAAATGTAGGTCCACAGGTAATATCATAATAATATGCAGTGCAAACTGTGCAATTAAAAGGAGAGTTCTGATTTGGATTAAGAAAAGAGGCCGAGTATATACTTATACTTACAAAACAAAAGGAGAAAGAAAGAGACATCGAATATGAGAGAATATATATATATATATATAGCACAACCTACTATGTGGCACCTGAAATTGAAAAGATAGAAGAGGAACGTGCCCCAATCAAGTGGTCAAGATTGCCCACTCAATAGCCACATCAAGGAGGTGATGTAAAGCAGAGATGGTGCCATAGGCAAAAATCCACAAAATGAAGAACAAGAAAATCCAATCGCAAATTTGTAACTTAGCCCCTTCAGGAATGACTATTTTAATTTTAATTATTGTTAGTGATTAGGCTATTCAAAGACATATTGTTAGCAACTAGAATACCAATAGAATCCCAACTAAAACACTTCAATACACTAGAGTTAGCAGTAGAAGCAGAGAGAATCACCATTACCGTTTGAACAGGCTGCCGTCAAGTTGTCAACCATTGGCATGTTGAGGGCCAGGGAAACAGCTCTGCGAGCAGCCAGCTGAGCCTCAGAAAGTTGTGAACCACTGCCCACGTTCAAGTTCCCCTGTCGCTTTCTGATAATGGCCCACCTCTGCAACGACCCATTATTTCATATTATTATAAGCACAACCAACTGAGAACAATGAAGACAATAAGGTAACAGATCCAAGGGTACGAACGTCAGTAGAAGAGACCGATTCAATTATTTATAAGTCAAATCTATCTTAAAATAGAAAATTTATGAATGTTTAACATTCATGGTTCGACTCAAATTTAATTATTTATAAATCAAATCTATCTTGAAATAGAAAATTCACGAATCTTAGCATTCAAGGCCGTTCGACTCACATTCACAATCCATGCGATCCATTAAATTGCTGCACCCCACTCATTCAGAACTGTTTTCCTTTTTTTTTTTTCAAATAAAAGCAAGACCATAACTTCACAGAGTGTTCAGTATGAAAATAATCGATGCATAATTTGCTGGTTATATTAGAGTATTTAATGGAATCTAGACACCCTTAGTTCTTAACAAAACATTTTTTACTTGTACCAAAAAACGTCAAAACACATCTCCTAAAGATGTTCAAGACTAAAACAGCATGCCACTTTGCTAAATTAAACATAGTTCAAGTTGTTATGATTCCCAAAGTCACCCTATTCAAAATCTGGAAATAACAATTTTGATTCGCATTAGAAACCCACCGACAGCTTCTCTCTCTACTTTCTCTTTCTACTAGTTTCTGATAGGGTTTTATTTTTGGGGGGGGGAGGCCGCCGCCTCCTCCCTCTCCCCTCTGGCCTCCTCTCTCTCTCTCTCTCTCTCCACCCTACATCTCTGTCTTTCGTCCCTCTTTTCTTTTCCTCTTTGTTTCTTTTTCTGTTTCTCTCTATATCTCCTTCTACTTATTTGAAAATCGATTGGCACGGTAACGAGACGGAGGCAGCAGCAGAGATGGTGGTCCACACTGGTTACGGATCTCGACATTTGGGTTTACCCTGAGCGTTTATGGGGGCCAAATAGGCGGTTTCTCGATGGTTGCAGTTCTTGACTCTCAACGGTATCCTCCTCGGTATCCTTGGTCTCTCTTCTCTCCAATCTATTTTTTCAACCCCCTATAATTGCTCTTCCATGTTTCTTTGCTACTGTCCTTCCCCTTTTCATCTCGATCTATCCCTTATCCATTGTTACCTGTTAGTTTTATGCTGAGATTACTGGCTATCGGCCTAACAACGAGGTAGTGTTTCAGTGACGATGATTTTTCGTCGGGGTCTCCCGCTGCGGATGCTACTGGGCGGCACGGTTCTCGCTTAACGGCTTGGGTGAGCATCCGAGGTGGCTATTTGGCTCCCAGAAGATTGGCAATCAGCGGTAGTCTACCAGTGCAAGGAAGAGTTTAGTTTAGTTTAGGGTTAGGGTTTTCTTGGATGGACTTAGCCCACTTAGTTTGGGCTTTGCCATGTATTTGAGCTTTTTGACCCACAAGAGTGTGCTTTTATGGTTTAATCTGACCATTTTAGGCTCATAAGTGATTAGGGCTTTGCCCACAGGTGTATTTTCCGACCTTTGGTTGGAACCTCTTTCCCTTATGTACAGTAGCAAAGAATTCCGTCACCGGGATTTGAACCCGGAAAAACTGAGCATCACCCAGACATCCTAACCATACTTGATAACAACGGATTGCCATAGTATATCTTCATTCATATTTGTATGTGTAAGCTACAAGCTAATTGCTGGACAAAACCTAAAACAAGGGCAGATAACAGAGATCTGAATGTAACATAATATACCATGTTTTCCCAAAGAATTTTCATTGAACCAGGGCTGTTGCATTCCACACAAAAAATGATTGAACCATCTTTTTCTCTGTACATAATAGTGCAGCCAAAAAATTGTACGGCATTGGCATTTTTGCACTTAAATAAGGGAAGCAGGAGGAAAGAAAAAGCAATGACAGATTTTACATTTCAAGATTTGTTGCAACAGCATTTCACAAGAAGGGAGGCAAGATTTGTTTGAAGGAAGAAAACTCTGGCTTTTTCAAATCACCCAAAAGGGAAAAACCAATGGAAAAAGACTGTCTGGGGTACCATTTATATCTATATGACCACTGTATCAATGTAGTGCTCCGCAGTACATTTTCCTACATCAGTAGCCCTGGTAAGTTCCATAACTAATTGGCCAGCATCATCAAGGGGCATCTGAACCATTAGAGCCCAAGTGCCAACAGGATCCTAATCTAGAGCAAGTGGCCAGGATCAATGGAGCTCTGATACCATGTTCAGATGTGTAATCACCCTTATTAGTGTTCCATTAACTAAACAAAGGTATATACAACCCTAACTATAACCCTAACTATACAAGGACAAAAATACCCCTTATGACAAAGAGTCTAGCAAATAGGACCCTACCAA
>JABCMJ010044535.1:0-15208 GCA_014822125.1 Arbutus unedo | reverse complement strand
TTAATTTTTATACACTTGAAAAATACCAATCTTAAAGTTTTACATCTCTAGTACATTACCTAAAAAATCAGGCCCATCACAATTGGGCTTTTTCATTTTTTATATTTTTTGACGATTATAGCCCAAGACCACCCAAACCGGAAACCGGACCAAACCGGAGCCAAACCGGACCAAACCGAACACCATCGGTCCGGTTTTCGGTTTACATTTTTCTCAAACCAGACAACCGATTTGGTCCGAGTTTATGGGGCAAACCGGACTGGTTACACCCCTATTTGCCGCAGACACTGGTAGTCAAGGAGGAAAAGGTGGAATTACTATTTGGCGTTACCATCGTCCGCTCATCCTTAACCAATAATCAAATTTCAACAATATGAAGAATATAAAAAGTCACCCTAAAACCTACGCATATTATCCTCAAAAAACATGTTCCTTAGGGCACGCCATTAAAGATTGATGAAGAAAAAGGAAAACTTACGAAGAATGCAAGAAAGCACAAGAAAGAGATGAAGAAATTCAAAAACGTCATGTAAAGAAACTCGGACTAACTAGAAGGATAAAAGGGCCCATAGATTGGATAATGGGAGGCTGGTATCATAGATTGCCCCATCCGTCCCAACTTGTTGACTGGTTTTATCATCGGAATTAAAAAGACCTTCGTACCTTTCTCAACTGAGTCATACAAGATGATTCAAGGGCAAGTACAAGAGTGAAGCTGGATGTGAATATCCAGCGCCTTTGCAGTACATCCATATTGTCCCTCCTACTGTCAACATCCAGTAACTTAATCTATCTTATTCTGCTCTTCAATAATCACTTTGGCTTATTTAGCATTGAAGTTCGTGATCTAGAAGATCCTGATCCCAGTAGCTTGACCTCAGACTCAACCGAGTAATATTACAACACGACGTCCAGCATTTGGGATGAAATAAAAGGTTACAAAACCAATCTCAAAACTCCAAAAATATGAAGTTCAATTATCCATGGTAAATTAAATGGGTAGCCTTCCAACATGTGTTATAGCACCAAGAATCTCCAAAAAAAGCAAATGTAAAAACAAAGTCACGCTACTAACCTGCTTGGTGTACCACTGGCAATGTTAACACGGTTCTTTAAAATGGACACCTGAATCAATTATTAAGAACAGTGATCAACAAGTGTATACACAGTATAACCAATAAAAGAAAGCATACTCAAGACTATGTCGGAAGTTTTGCTCGAATAGTAGTTCCTTTGTGGTAAGCTAAACTAATAGCGAAACAGATAGCATATATTAATGTTCACGAGTTCATCCTTCAAAGCAATCACATTATGGGATGATACCATAAAATGCCACTAATAGCTTTGACAATCCCGGATTAGCTCAACACTCGATTGCTCGGATTTAAGTGTTCGGAGATTGATCTTAATTTGGTCCTTTGGACAACATGCCCCTCAGCAAAAAGGAACGATTCATGAGAGCCACTCGGCAAGATACCGCAAATGAAGCCTGAAAACGTTCCGAATCCCGGCCTCGGTAAATGGACCACTCTTCCCAAAAAGGTTTGAGGAGCGGGATCATTGGCCATCAGGCCGCACAATATCCTCCACCATTTATTCCATAAAATGGACCTTTGGAGCAAGCCATTGTACGTTCTCTAGCCATTGTCTAAGCAATTACCAACATATACTCTTCTATACTAGTGATTAACTTGATTGGCGAAGGGTCCTTGGCCAGAAAACAACCCCAATCTTTTTGACTTGTGTGCCAATGACTACGGAGGAGCTTTGGGAGTTACTATCTAGTTGAGATTCAACTGTTTCTGCAAAAACAAATTCAACTGAATGACTAAAGACACAATGGTGAGTACCAAATCCGCCACATCCCAAGAAAGCCGACAAGGGTAGAGGCCTCTCAAAACCTAAACCCTTTGGAGGCCCAAGTGCACACCTTGGCACAGTTGGTGAGCCAGTTAATGGAACAGAACGAAGCCATGGCCAGGTGGCTTCAGGAACAACCACCGCCGCAGCCACCACCAGTTGTTGAACGACAAATCTAGCCAATCGAAGATCTCAATGATGAAACTCGGAAATGGGAATGAGGAAGTCAATAACTACATAGGAGGAAAGGAGGAAAACCGTTGCAAACAAGAAGGGCCTGCCGATACTAGATTTTTGGCGACATTAAGTCGTTTTGTGAGAAATTGGAGGGCATAATGAAACAGATGGTCGAAAAAGCAGGCATGGCAGGTGGCAACCCAGTGCAAAAAACCAGTCACCCTTTCACAGAGATGGTAATGACAAGACCTCTTTCAGCGAAGTTTAAAATACCGCAAGTGGACTCCTTTGATAGTTCAGCAGATCCTTTAGACCGCCTGGAGATCTACAAAGACTACACGATCCACCATTATTATGCCCAACAAGATCATGTGTCGAGCCTTGTCAACGACTCTCAAAGACTCGGCAAGGTTCTAGTTTGGGAAGTTAAAATCAGAATCCATAAATGACTTCGATCACCTCAGCAAACTTTTCATCAGCTATTTCTATAATGGTTGTCGTCCACGACGACTAGCCACCTATCTCCCCTAAACATCAAGCAAAGAAGGGAAAAGTCACTAAGAGTCGGGGACTACCTCAAGCGCCTCAATGAGGAGGCACTGATGGTAGATGGGGTATGATGTAGCGAAGCGTATGTTTTGGATGATTATAACACGAGGACAATGTCAAACCTTATTTGAACTAGAGGTACTCCCTCCTTGAACAAACGAATTGAGTAAAACACTTAATTTTTATTAATCAATTAACAACTACTTAGCCCTTAGGCTTACAAAACAATTTATAGGGACGTAGAACCCTATATCAACCAGGAAACAAAATAACAAAAGATTTAGACTTGCTAATTTAGCCTAAATAAAAGAAATTAGGAAAATTACCAAAAACGAAAAATTCTAATTTGACTAGGAAATCAAATACTAGAAAGAAATATAAGGTTGTCAAAACAGACGGAGACTAAAATAGAAATTCCTACTAAAAGTTATAAAGAAAACAAATTTTTCTTAAAAGGTCAAATTTGTTGGTTCAGATGCCTAAACAAAAGAATTAGGCCAAAAGCCACTGGGGCCCATGATCTATAAATCAATGGGCCTTGATCAGAACGACGTTTCACTTCAATCATATGACCCACGAGTCAATCTATCACTGGTCCGTTTGGCCCGTGACCAATCCAAGTGTTCCAAAAATGTGGTCGCGACCCGCCTTGGCATCAGGGTAGACCTAAACCAATTTACCCTCAGTGCATTAATGGGGGGACAAAATTACCCTTAGTGCGTTCATGGGGGGACTACAGCAGACCTAGTTTTTCTACCACCTCTCCGAGCATCCCCCCTCAAGCATGGCCACGTTGATAACTAGGGCCCAACAACACATGAACGCAGAGGATTCAATGATGGCACAAATGGGGCAAGCGAAAGAGGTCAGCATGAAAAGGCCTGAGCCTAAACCAATTAGGCACCAAAGAGAAGGGAACTCTGCAAAAAAGCCAGATGAGCAAAGGAGAATCTGGGACAGGTTTGAGAGGTTCACACCCTCAACGTCCCAATAGAACAAGTTCTGATGCAAATTTCCAACGACCAAGAAGTACACTAGCCTAAAAGAATGAAGTTAGACCCAAAGAAGATGCACGAATGCAAATATTGTCGATTCCACAGGGACCATGCCCACGACACGTCGAATGCTTCGACCTAATGAGGCTGATAGAAGACCTAATCAAGAGAGAGAGGCTAGCTAGATTTGTTGCAGGGTGGCAAAACCGCGATGAACTCGAGAGGCCCCAAGATCAAAGGGAAGATAGAACGGAACCGGCGAATGAACCAATCCAACCCCTTGGTGAAATAAGGATGATATCGGGAGAATAAGTTGGAGGAAGAGAATCTAGTTTAACCCGCAAAGGGCACTCCAAGAGGCTTAGAAATGAGGGGGGCCGAGATGCCATGATCATGGGTAGGCCAAGGAAGGAGAGGATAGAGGAACAAGCAATCAGTTTCTCAGAAGAAGATGCCAGGGAGGTTTGACAACCGCACAATGACCCCCAAGTAATAACAACAACAATTGAAAACTACAAGACCACTCAAATACTGATCCACAATAGAAGCTCGGCAGATATTCTCTTCTCGGGGGCCTTCGACCACATGGACATCCGATCGGCCAAGTTACAGCCAATTCAATTCCCACTGGTTGTTTTCTCGAGAGGGAAAGTCCAACCACTCAGCACTCTCCAGATGCCATGAAATGTCCCGTGTCGAGGGACTAGTGAACCAAACTCTAGGATGACTAAATCAAAAGCAAGAGTACCTGAGAGAGAAAGGAAGAAGAAAGCAAAGGTTGGTTAAGACTCGAGCAAAGGAGAAAGCAACAATGGCGTAAGAGAGGAAAATCTAGGAAAGCAAAGGGTCATTTGAATTGGTAAAGGGAGGGTATTTGAGACCGCTCAAAGGGGAAAATGAAGCATCCATCCTGATCACCTAACCTGGAAGACACGACTGGCTCGGATTGTGACACGAATGCAGGTAGGTGAAAAGCCAAACAGACGAAAGGACACGTATTTCATGCAAAGTAACGGCCGCTTCTTGGTAAAAGAGATTCCCTACTTCTAGGCTCAAGCCCAAATTGAATATGGGACAACTGATGAGCCCAAATTAGCGCAATACTCGATCGCTCGTATTTAAGTGCTTGGAGATTGATCTCAATTTGCCAACTCGGTCATCCAAACTACATGCCGCCAAGCAAAAAGGAACCATTCACTAGAAGCTAGGCAAAAAAGAACCATTCACAGGAGCCACTCATCAAGATCTTGGAAATCAAGCCTCAGGATGCTCTAAATCTCATAAACGGAGACCTCAGTAAATGGACCGCTCCTCCCAAAAGGAAATGAGGGGCTAGATTGTCGGTCATCTTGCCCCATAATATCGTCCACCATTCACCCTATAAAAGGGATTGATGGAGCAAGGCCAAGGTACGTGGTCTAAGCACTACCCACATATATTCTCGTATACCAGTAATCCAACTAGATCGTTGGAAGGTCCTTGGCAGGAGAACACCCCAAGTATTTTGGACTTGTGTGCAGCCTACGAAGGAGCTTTGGAGTTACAATCCAGTTTTTGGCACCATCAAACTTGACCAAGTTGAAAGAGACAGTGATTCCCATGTTTGTATTTTGAAAGGGTATACAGATTTTGGTAGCCCGTGCTCCAGCCCGGTGAACCTATGCATTTACGACATGCCCAAAAGCTAGAGGCGAATATGTTCACGATCCGTAGGATCAACACCATTCAAAGGTGGGCGTTGGCATATGTTCCCATAACGCACCTAGTAGTAGTATTCGGGTCCACTTCATAGCTGTTTTGAGCCTTTTTGGGCCCACCTTGTTTAGAGGGACCATTCATTTTTAAAGTCCGTCGAGAACATCAAGCACGCCAAAAAACATAGTGATCGGATATCGATTGATATGCTTTCAAAACAATAAACGGTATAAATGGGTTCTGATTCGGTGTTGCAATTACTCATTTTTACAAGATAAATGCATTTTGAAACCACGTCAACCAATATCTGAGCAATGTGATTTTTGGCGTGCTTGATGTTCTCGACGAGGTCTAAAATATGCAAGGTCCCAATCACGAGGTGAAACCGAAAACAATTCAAAAGGCCATGAAAGTTTCCCTGTAGTCCAAAAGCCAAACTGGAGAGGATCCAGCTCCTTTGTATAGGCATCTCTACATGATGGGACCCTTAAGCTACCCAATAAATAATCAACAACATTGCACGTTTCTTTATTTTTATCCGCAGTTGTTGCTACTGTAATCACCAAAGCATAGACCGACTGTACAACTGTTTCTTCATAGATATTCATGCATATACCATCCTCAGTCTAATCGATCTAATTTGTTTCCAAAACAAAAGATACTAAACTGAAATACCGACTTCACACAACTTTTCAGATCATTTACCTCACACATTCAATATAATATTCAAAACCAACAGAAGCCAGTAACACTACCTGGTCCTCAATCTTCATATGCTTCGAAAAAAGTTTTGCAGCATAGCATTCTCTGGTCAAATCCCGCATAACCCTGAAGAACCAGAATACATTCGTGCCATAATTACTCAAATGGGCTGGATATAAAAAGTGTGCTATGTCACAGTAACTCATTTTGCGACATTATGCAAAACGATCACAATTAGGCAATGTATCAAATCAAGGCAAAGATGCACCACACCTAAGAAGTTCTAATGACCTCAAGGCAGATGAACTGATTACAAGAAGAGCTGGACTCCCAGGATCAATCTTTCCTTCCAGCAGCTGCTTTTCACAAAGCACTTCTTTCCAGGATGATCCAAAAGCAGCCTTCATGTTTTCACCTAAATTGCTAGCACTTTGATCCGCACCTTGGGATAGCTCCAGAATGCAGTTATCTGCATAATCCGAGAATAGTGCAGTAACAGTTTATTAACAGAGGAATACCAAAATCCAATTATGTCCATAGTAAAAGTGTAAGAATATCGTATCGTGAAAGAAACGGATAAGGTTCGTTTTTCAACTTCCACCAAGAAAACCAAATGTCAGTATTGGGCTCACAAACCATATCCAATATGTGAGAAAAAATTTAAGTTCCCTTAAGTAGAACCGGCACTCATCTACGACCTTCTTGGCATCTCATTTTATAGATGATTTGTATAAATGCCAGCTTGATTAACAAAAACGAGCCGAAGGTGGCATATTGTGGTTTCCAAAACTCCCATATTTAATTGGAGTTGGAGCCATCTAGCATAAATGGAATTCGTAAAGGCGACGAGAAGGAATAAAAGACGGGTTTGGCAAAATCATATGGGGTGACCATGTAAATTCTGGAGTGTTTAGCAAAAATTCTTAGCACAAATTATGCAGAATGAATTCTCAAACATAATCCAAAAAGCCTCTAGGGAGTTCCAGGTCTTGGTTATGAATAATTTGTCTTGGCCATGTAAATAGACCACCCAGCCCCTATTATTTTAAGTGAAATTAACAGCCACCCCCCAGCCAACACCACCACCATTGCCACCCACCGCCACCGCCACTCCCACCAACAACACCACTACTGCTACCCAGGCCGCCGCCACTCCCACCAAAAAAACAACACCACTACTGCTACCCAGGCCACCGCCACCATTCGGCACTGCCACCAAATACATTTGTGCATTTTAGATCAACAATGGAGAAGGGCATAGGGTCAGGTCAGCTTGAGATCACTCTATAAGTTGAACCAAAATTCTTCCATTTTAAAGCTAAGCAATATCCACTTAGTTTCAGGTCAGTCAATGAACTTTCAAGAAACAAACATTGGTAAATAAAAACAAAATAAAATAAAGAACAAGACTGCAGTGCTTCGTATCCCAGTTTCAGAAAGAAAACAAAATCCATCTTCAGAGACCAAAACAGGAAGCAAACCGCCTGTGATGGACTCGAGCTCGAGCATAGAAAGCTGAATGCCATTGGCTGATTGATACTGATTCACGAAAAAACTCAGCTGTTCAGCCGCTGTTGCCGCCGCACCACCGCTGCTGGTTACGCCTAAGGTGTTCTTCTCGGACTTGGTTTTGCGCTTTTTGGCTACTTTGCTGGGGCCAAGTGGTATGCGCTTGTCTTTGGGGTTTTTGTTATTGAGGCCTTTTTTTGAACGCTTCTCTGGCTTCCCGCTGCCCATTGTCTCTCTGTGTCCCGCTGCTTTCAAAACCTTGCACTCAGCTGACTCCTCTCTGATATATCATGCGGTGGACATTCGGCTCGGTGTCCGGCCGACTGGTCCAGCGTTTAACGAAACTGTAGGTCCTTCTAGGTCTTTATGCTCTGTTTTGCCCTTATTTTGAATTTTAGGGTCCTCTCCCCCGTGAATCCTACAAAAGCTTCTGGTCCTGAGCTAGATTCTCTCTCTTTGTGATTTATTAGCTTATATTGTTATTTCATTTAGTTCCAATATGGTTGATGATTTATTCACGAGCATAAAACTAACGGCTATGTGAGGATAGGTGATTCGGAATTTTAATTATTTTATTAATTTTCAGTTATTTTACGAATTATTAGTGTAATTGTGGAATTTAAGTAAAATTTAGAAGTTTGAGATTTATTGTAAAATTGTCAAAACTAAGGGACTAATGTGTGGTTATCGGTTTTGTAATTATTTGAGCCTAATGAAACCCTAATCAAATTAATCATTCAAGAGATTAAAAGACAGATGTTAGTTTCTAGGTTCCCTTTTGTTTTTATACTTCCCTTAAGTACATACATGTTTATATTTAAGGCCAAGTTATGAGTGATTTTGTATATTTTCATCGTGTTTTGGATGATCTAGGCAAAGAAAAGTAGGGTTGTGTCGTGTTCTGTTTGTGACAAAACAAAAGTTGAGATTTTGGTTGAGTCATTAGATCAAACTCTTTAAAATTTCAGTGTTTTATTTTGGACCGTGAATATATTTTTAGCGCTCGAGCGATCCTAGCAAAATTAAAAAACTATTTGTTTTAAACTCAGCTCATTTCTTTACTTTTTTTTTTGCCCGTTTGTTCATGTTATTCGGATCTAAAACAGTAGATAAAAGGTCCATATGGTCATGCATTAGTGATGTGTTGTCTTGATGAATAACTCAGTTACAGTAGGATTGGGTTCTCAGCGAAAGACGGGCGATCGAAGCTTGTAGAATTTTGACAATACCATGTTTCGGATCATTGGAGCTTGATAGGGTTGGTAGTTGCATGTGCGGTGGAAGGTACGACATATGAGGTAGTAGCATTGATTGTGAAGTGATAATGGCTTGAAATAATTGAGTTATCTGCTCAAGTTCAAGCATGACGTGTGGTATGCCGTAAGCTGGTGGATTAACTGGAGGTGGAATATCATTCATGTTGGCGGCGTTGTTAGTTCCCATATTAGTGTTTAATCGATATCTTGTTATGTACTCCATTGTTGTTAGTGTCGTCGTTGACATTTATGCCGATCAGTTTCATTCTGCAATGAATTGAGTTCCGTAACAAGAGGATCTACCTATCGCATTTTCAAAATAAGAGTTTGTTTAAAGATAATGCATGTGATCACGTAATGACTATCACCATATATACACAATCAGGAGGGCCGAAGCTTACAATCATCATGTGAAAAGAACACATATTGTGCACATTGTGTCATCTGTCTATGCCTAGTTATCTCACTATCGTGAACACTCTCCCTATTCTAACTTACTTACTATTCAAACAATCCTGAAACTCGCATATCCACCCTAATGGTTCATGATCGACCGGCAAAAGTGTCGCTGATGCGCCGACCAAATCAATATTTAATATTAAAACTGATCTTTGCCTCTAGAATGTAGAAAACCAATAAAGTGGCAAGATACAGTATCGATCCACGAAGAACAGCAAGAAGGGGAATCACGAGGCTTGTAGTTGTAGCGTTTCGGACGCTAACCATTGATTTGACTGGTCGATTAATTCTAAAACTGCAATTAAACTAAAATAGGAAACTAATTGATTAAGAAAGCAGGCTAGATCCATAGAATCCTTCCATCTTAGATTTTAAATAACAACATCTTCCCTTTTATAACTCAATCAAGAATTCAGGGAGCATAACACTCCTTGTTTTGCTCGAAAAATAAGAATTTGAATCAATTTTGAATAAACGGTGAAAAAATATGAGAAGATGTTGAAACCGTAAATCATGGGATGAAATTCATCTTTGGATCTTGCCTAGAAGATTTAGCCTAGCATATTAAAATTAAAAACAGAATAATAAATTGAAAACATCTTACTAGAATTGATGAACGCAATAAATTTCTAATATTCTTACCGGAAACTTGAACAGAACTTGAAATAATTGAATGAACTTTGAATAGAAATTGCTGCAATTTTATTGCTTGAACAATGAAAACTTATTGAAAACTAATGCTAAAAAATTCTATATTTTTAGTCTAAGCCTCCTACGTCTTTAAATTGGACAAAACCTAGGAGAAAATTTAGGAAGAGGTTTCTTAATTCTGATAGAAAATAAATTTCTTCATTAATTGAATAAAAGAAAAACATATTACAAATAAAATCCGTGTGTGAAAGCTTGACCAGTCACGGGTCGAGCTTGAGTGCGCGTGACTGGTCATAGGAAGTTACTAGAATTTAAGGTTGATCCGCGTGATTGGTCAAGGAATTTGGCTTATTGCGCGTGACTGGTCACGGAATTTGGCTTATTGCTTTTTGGCCTGACTGGTTACGGAATCCAGCTGATGTCGCGTGACTGATCACTCAGAGTTGCTGGGATTTTTCTTCTTTCACATGACTGGTCACGGCTATGCTTTGAATGTGATTGACTGGTCACACACTATCATGTTGACTTTCTTCCTCGTTTGACCAATCATGCAACTTCTTCTTTTTTCTCTTGATTTCTTAAATTCTCTTCACATTTCGCCATACCCTCAGCTTCGGTACTCCTTTCAATCGCACTTTTATCCTTCCTTGTGCGTC
The DNA here is from genome assembly GCA_014822125.1 of Arbutus unedo. NCBI lineage: Eukaryota > Viridiplantae > Streptophyta > Magnoliopsida > Ericales > Ericaceae > Arbutus > Arbutus unedo. The sequence goes on along the minus strand of JABCMJ010044535.1, from coordinate 4,699 downwards.
GGGAGCTTCTCCGAACATTTGGATTATACCAATTCATCGCTAAAATATATTTTTCTTCATAGAAAATCTAAAATTGGACAAAAACTATCCGAAGTGCATTATTTGATAAAATTGACATTTAAGTACTACACAGACACCTAATAGGAACATGTTGGGCCATTATACAAAATGTATTATGGCCTCAACAGTTCATCTTGTGGGGTGCTTGGTGATGGTGGTGATAAGTCGTTAATATCACGGACCACCTCTTCTTCTTTCGAACACTCGTCTTCTGACCCATGATCACGTCGTCGGGGGAAAAAAGGGTAAAGGGTACTTCACTTCAACTCGAAAAAACACAAAATATATAGTAGACTTACATATACCGTACATTAATAACTAGAAAAGTTTAACGAACAAACTCTCGGAACTTATGATCTACCCATTTTACCCAAGGTCGCAGTGGTGAACCTATACTCTGATACCATTTGTAACGCCCCGACTTTTTGATGCATCACAGAGTTCCATGTTGTGCATGTGTTACATTAAGCGTTATGGCATGTATTTAAAAAACATTTCGCTTACTCTTATATGATATTAATGTGAACGTGTTTTAACTTTTATTATCGTGGTTGCTATGTGTCACGCCCTCGATTTTCAACACATTTAAGTCATAAATTTCATTAATTCTCACCAATAACCCAAATATTTCATTTATGAGACACTATCCAAAGGTGAGTTTCAGAAAGTGATATAGCAAAAGGGGCATACCCCAACCCAAGATATCAAAATTCAGTGTCAAATAGTTAAGGGTTTACAGCCTTCTTGAATCAACAAAAGGAAGTAATTTAGATCCATTACATCTTTCAAAAATATGTTCCTAAAGGCGTTAAATTACTCCTATCTCATACAATCTAAGCACTCTATACTAGGTCTCCGAAATAGTACCTGAAAAATGAAGAGGTGAGTTATCCAGCCCAGTAGAGATGCCTATATCAATATTATGTGAACATAGAATGGCATGGCATATGACATGAACAATCAATAATAACGTAAGTGAGGTACAAAACTAAACATGAATAATACACTATACAAGTCGTAACATTTACTCCATGGTTCAACAAGTTATTAAATCGATTCTCCATTCACATATCACGTTTTATGTCCATCATTACTCATAGCACTTCACCCGATAGTAGCTAGACCAGATGTATCATCTACCAGCACAATTCTGGAAGGAAGATAGAATAATTGTCATACCTAGCACCACTTCTTAAGGAAGCTACTTTATCATTACTAACACATCTCCCAACAGAAGCTAGCCCATAAAATCACATAGTTGTAATGCACGCTCATAACATGAATCTTATATTGATAGTCATTCATTCATAATGTGTCAAGAATCTTATTTAAGCATCCATTGTCCAAGAAATAAGTACTCAAATCATGAAACGTGCCATTTTACCCTACATCATGGTCTAAAAACATGCCCAACAAGTTCCAAGACCAAAACATGTCAAAACCAAATCTGGGGTAATCGCTCGAGTGACCTCAATACAATGAAGTTCATTGGACAGTCGCCTGACAAGTCGTTGGGGCGACATAAATTAACACACGTCACTCGAGCGACCTAGGCGATTTTTGAATTTTTGACAAAACGCAAAGATCGCGAATCAAGTCTCCAATACATATATAAATTGACCAAATTCAATAGAAAAGCAACCAAAATCAACTATAAACATGTAATAGAGATGAAACGTACCTACCTCAAGTTTCGGATGGAAAGCCCTAGATCCAATACTCCAAGAACTTGAAATCCTCCTCCTCCGAGCAAGGAAAATGCAATTAAACTTCAAATATCCACCAAGCACGAAGGAATCACAAAGAATCTTGAAGAAATTCAAAAACAGTGGAAGGTTTTCGGGTTGGTGATCTGGAGAGGGAGAGAGAGCTATGAGGGAAGATGGGTTTTGTAAATAAAACCTTTTAAAGAAACGAAACATAGCCAAGGGGTTAGAGCCTTGGGAAATTTTTTTATGAAGTCTAATTGTTAGGTTTTCATCAGTTTTTAATTGTTGGGCATTGCGAGCCCATTTTTTATTGTTGTTATTATGTTATTGAGAATTTGTGACTAATGTACTGGAAGTTAAGTTAATGATTTTTAATGAAAGTTTTTATTGGTGTGATTTTGGCAGATCCTTCATACAGGCGTTTGATACCGAGTACAGACTAACATATGAGTACTATTTTTCTCCCTCAAATAGACGGACAGTTAGAGCATGCCATTCAAATTATGGAGGATATGTTGCTAGCTTGTGTCCTTGATTTCTGTGGTGCATGGGAAGATCATTTGCCACGGTGTAGTTTGCTTACAACAGCAACTATCAGTCAGATATTGAAATGGCTCCATATGAGGCTTTTTATGGCAAACCTTATAGGTTATCTGTGTGTTGGGCCGAGGTTGGGGAAGGTACAGTGTTATGACTTCACTTGGTGCGAAAAACTATCGAAGAGATAGTTAAGATAAGGATGGTTGCTTACTGCCCAAAGTCTCCAAAAAGGTTATACAGATCGTAGAAGGCGGCCTTTGGAATTTGAGGTGAGTGATCTTGTCTTCATGAAGGTCATGCCTAGGAAGAGATTGATGAGGTTTGGTTATAGTGGGAAGCTATCACCATGGTTTATTGGGCCTTTTGAGATCCTTGAGAGGATTGAAAAAGTGTCATATCAGTTTGCCTTGCCACCGTGACTGTTGAAGATTCACGCTGTGTTTTATCTAGCCATGTTGTGCAATCATGAGCTTGATTCTTTGCATGTGTTCGAATGGACCAAGCTGGATGTGGAGGATGATAAATCATACAAGGAGCGATTATTGAAAATTTTAGATACACGGGAATATGTCTTGCATGAAAAAATGATTCCATTGGCCAAGATTCTGTGGTGTCACTACAGGATTGAGGAGGACACATGGAAGCGGGGATTATAACTTCATTCTAAGTATCCAAAGTTGTTCTTTACTTGACATGGAAAATTTCGGGGATAAAATATCTTAAGAAGAGGAGGTTGGGACCTTTCCAATCTTGGGATTTTATTTATTATTATTTTTTCTTTAATTTCAGTAATTATTGAAAACAGTTGTGAATTTTAGAGGTTTTTAATGATAATTCCGAAGATTTATAGTTGAATTCAAGATTTTATATAGCTTGAGGGGTTACAATGTGATTTGATTATACATGGTTATAAAATCAAGTTTAACCATAATGTGTCACATTACAAATCCTAATTTTCGTCGTGTCTCTGTTTCACATTCGCGCATGTGGTTCCTCTCTCTCTCTAGTGGCGGGTGATCGGAGGTCCATCTCTTGAATTTTTGAAGAATGCGAAGTAGGAAGATTGATCCTTGTGACGAGGGCTTTAAATCGAGCCTATGGTTGATCGTATTCACGGGCAATTGGAGAAGATCGCTGGTTCTAGAGATTCTTAGAATCCTTGATTGGAGGCAGAATTTCGTGTTAATTTTTTGTTTAAAGTTGATTAACTTCTTGTTGTTTGATTCGATATTTATGTATCGATGGGTACATGTTTCTGTTCTATTTTACGCATGACATCATTTTGTTTTGTAAGAAGCTGAAAGTTTGGAACACTGCAGATCGCATTCTAGAATGGACTTGGAAAATTTTAAAGGCCGAGCAAGCTTTAGGCCACTCGAGCTAACTCTTTTATTTTCAAGACACTGCTCTTAGTTTGGGACAATATTGTAAGGGTATTTTTTGGGCTCAAACGACCTCTAGAATGCTCAAGCAAGCTTTATAAAAATTATAGATTTATTATGTAATTTCCTGCATATTTGTTGGGTGTTATGGTCAGTTCTACATACTATTTATGTAACGCCCCGATTTTCGGAGATGTTAATAAAAATTCTTTTAAAATCATTTATTGAATAACACAAATATCTCAAAAGAAATAGCTAAATTAGCCCCATTTCTTGAAAATAAATTATAGCGAAATTATAATTAAATTGACAAAAACACCCTTGCGAATTCACATAAAAGACAAATTTATAAAATTCAGAGATTCTAAAAGAATGGAAACCAAGTTTTACTAAATTTTTCGTCTTCATTGCCTGACCCTTCTTGCTCGGTGGCATCTCCAGCTGCTCTTCTACATTTGGCATAAAATGCCAGGGGTAGAAAAATTACTCCATGAGTTGTGACACTCAATAGAAAATACTAACTCAATAACAAACCCAAAGATATGCACAACAGAGTAAATATTGCAAAAATAACCTAAAACCTAACCTTAGAAACCAATGTAGGAGTTCGGGTATAGTTCAATGACCAAGACCGTTCAGCACCCGGAGTACAGTTCAACGAATCAAGACCATTCAGTACTATGACGAGTACAATTCAACACATCAAAATTGTCCAACACCTTGTGTACAGATCAACGAATCCAGACCATTCAACACTTTGATCAAGTACCCTTCAATGCATCAAGATCATCCAGTGCCCCGACATGTATAGTTCAATGCATCTAGACTGTCCGATACTTTGATCGACACCCATACAAAACCTACTAATACCACAGTTGTGTTAGGATTTTATACTAAAATCCACGACTTTATGTAATGGATTAATATTTGTTTAAATTATTTAAATAATTATTTTATTTCTTGATGAGAATTTTTATGGGCAAATGTTTGCATTATGTCTTATCATAT
>JABCMJ010044529.1:0-24984 GCA_014822125.1 Arbutus unedo | reverse complement strand
GGTTTTCCATTACTGAAAAATAGATCACAAAATCAAATTAGTGAACAGATTAATAGATAATCAATCGTAAATCAAATAATTTGTAACCACAAACAAAACACAATGAACAAATACTATTTTTTTTTAATTCTATAACAGATTAGCAATTGATTTAGGCAAAAATATCCACTGTTCAACTTAGGAAGAACTAAGGTACGCGTAGGAAATTAAGTAACAAAGTTCACGGGGAAGAAAAAAAAACATTAGCAATAAGTCCACTTTTAAAACCTTAATGCTCCAAAATCACTAAGAAGCAAAACTAAAGTATCCAAAACACAACAGCTATAGAGGTTGTTGTAGAAAAAGTCAAAGTTAATATATTTAACCAGAGGACACGAAAACAGACATGCTGTTTCAAAAAATCGAAAGCTCTTAAAAACAGTAGCAACAATTTAAAAATGTTCAAGTCATAACGAAACTGTGATTTTTTCAAAAATAATTTCAGAAACAGTTTTTATATAAAATTCAGTTTGTCTTAAGATTGTAGGAAAAAAAACAATTCTGAAAATTTAATTTAATAACTGAAAAATAAAAACAGTACATAAACTTGAACAATAATGAAATTTAAAATTACAAACCGAGGCCCGTGAGTTTCATAGTGTTCTTAAGACAAATTGTGTTGCCTCACTGAAGTGCTTGAGGATTTGCCTAGCGTTTGTCTTCTAGGATACAACGTTTGAATTCGGTTTCGGTAGCACCTTCCGAATACCGACTGTCGAACTGATTTGTTTCGAACTCTTTCTCGGCCGAAGAATACACTCAAATTGGAGGAAGATATCTCAGATTTTTGGTGTGTTAAAAAACCAAAGAATTGTGCTCAATTTATAGGACTAAGGGAGAGCCAAAACATTAATTTCATAATAAATTAAGATTGGTTATAAATCTAGAAATAAATTCTAAATTTAAAATCAATAAATTCTATGTAACAAATCAAAAATTGAATTCAATTTTAAATTAGAAATTAATTTTTGCTTTCAAATTGATCTTTCACCTTAAATATACACCTATATGGGCTCAAGCTCATTACGTGGTCCAAACGAGCAAACCCAAATTCTTGAGTTTAAGGGCCCAAGGACCACGCCACGTTCAGCCAAGCCAAGCCCAAACCCAGACCCATGAATCATGAGCCAAAGCAGGTGGCGGCGGCTCACGTAACCTATCACCTTCCCGCATACTACACATGATGCATACTTAGAGAATCAATTTCTCATTCAAACCTTAATAGATATTAACCATTCTTTCTAAGGTTTAAACTCCTCACATGATAGTACACAAACTCACTAAGACCCACCTCAAGTGGTCTTAGGGGACTCCTTAATTTTTGGGATAAAGTCACCAAATAATATGGATTAAAATCTATTTTTTCCAACACTTTCTTGTTAGTACGGGACGTAGAATTTTCAATTAACATCATTATTTTTTTTATCTCTTCTCAAATTATGTTTTTCGTGTTATTCGATAATTTTTTTTTAAAGTCACAATTCTAGTTCCGTCCTTGTGTCCATGCACATTTCTTGAAGAGAGTTTATTACAAACATTTAACGTGCTCTATGTTATACTTTCTTGTTAGTACGGGATGTAGAATTTTCAATTAACATCATTATTTTTTTTATGTCTTCTCAAATTATGTTTTTGGTGTTATCCCATAATTTTTTTTCATTATCACTTTTATTAAAGTCTTGGGCCGACTTAAATGAGACGAAAAAGCAGAGGGCCAATGGTGTTAAATTTGATGGGTTTAGATGGATATTTTGTCTTTTTGTTATTTTCAATTACGCGATTTATGTCCTCATTTTAGTTCAAGGTATGGAATGGAGAAATAAAAGTATAGGGCATATAAGTGTAAAATAGTATGGTGAAAATTTTCTCTAAGGATAAGTCAGCTGTGGTTGATGACGCCTGAGCTTGAGACCTGAGACTGTTACCGCGTTCCACAACACACACCGCCCACCCCCGCCCCCCGGGGGACGACGCTGCTAGCAATGACAACCGTCGCAGACTTCCGGTGTTTCGCTTATGATAATAGTAGTAGTCAGGGGCTATTTCCAGCTACGAATTGCCTCGTAACACCCTTGAAGTTGCAGTCGCCTCGTATCTACCATTCTAAACTTCCCATCCATTTCGGTTTCTCTCTTACTCGCACTCGAACCAGAACGAGTACTTGCAGTCGAGGCAGATTTCGATGTTCAATCGCCGAGGAGTCCACTATTGCTTCTTACAAGGCCGGGGTCGAAGACATTGGTAGGGGTGGTCAATCATCCGTGTTAGATTGCGTCGTCATCGGCGCCGGTATCAGCGGCCTCTGCATTGCCCAAGCTTTGGCGACTAAGCACGCCGATGCAGCCCGAAACTTCATCGTGACGGAGGCAAGAGATCGAGTCGGCGGCAACATTATCACTGTAGAGAGGGACGGCTATCTGTGGGAAGAAGGTCCCAACAGCTTCCAGCCATCCGATACCATGCTCACCATGGCGGTACGTTTTTTCAATACGCCACTCCACTCTTAAATCTTCCTCAACTCCGCCTCAGATTTGTCGATTTATCTATTTGTTTTGAATTATTAAAGAACTTGATCCACGTTTGGAACTCGTGTAAGGAAAGAAAGTTAGACTGGAACATTCGCACAAGGATGATATTTTTCCTATCTTTGGTATTCAAAAGGGACGTAAAGATATTGAAGAGAAATCAACTTTCTCTTGTTTGGTTTCAAATTAAAGAGGGAAGAAAATATTAGGTAATTAGTTTTTCCCAAAATTTAAAATGACTTGCAAATTACATTGAAACCTGCATTGAGTACATCCATTGCGTATGATCTACATAGTTGTATTTTTAGCAGATTTTGGTTCAATGTCCTTCCACTTCTTGACATATAGTATAGTTATATGTTATCTGCCCTCTCAAGCAGAACCAAACAGAGGAAAAGAGAACAACCTAAAGTAATACTTTTTGAGTGAGTTGCGAAATGTGCCCAGAATAATTTGTTCTTTGCGCATTCTTTGCACACTTATTTTCTCATCCAGTTGGTTGTCAATTCTCCCATGCACAATTGCACCACCACAACCTAGTGTCACGACTTGAGCATTTCAACACTTGGTGTGCATCATCCCATCTATTACTAGAAACCTTGGGGTTCTCCGGAAGATTCTAGAGTCCCCTAGAGAGGTATGGAAGCTTGGAAGATATTCTAGAGACATTCTAGAACCATCCTTTAAAATAGTCTAGATTCTTGTACATATTTCTAGTCATTGTAAAGATAGTTGTAGAGAATTCTAGATTGATTGAGTTGAGAAGATTTAGAGGATGTTCTAGACTTCTCCCTTGTTGTATAAATAGGCGAGGGCCTCATTTGCCCAAACCACCTTGAGAGCTTGTAATCTTGAAGTTCAATAGAGACAGAGCCTTCTTTTTCAAACTCTTGTGTTCTTGTTACTTGTTGTTCTTGGCTTACTTAGGTGCAAAGCAAGCAGGCATAGCATCTAAGGCCACACGGTTGGCTTGGAAAATTCTAAGGCCGTGACACAAAGCCAGCACCAACCGGGGTCTGGGCAAATGCACAAAGCAGTTGTATAGCTGCACTTAGGCGCAGAGATGCAGTGGGTTCAACTCTTATGGAGCCGAAGTTGATACCTTTTGATGGCTAATGGGTTGGGGTCAGGGTATGTAGAGCCATCAATTGAATTACGACCCTCCCCATCTCCTCTTTTTGACCTCTTCTCATCCTGATTTCCCATTATTGTCAGGCCAACTTGGAAATTTCTGTACTTCGGATTGTCAATAGTTTATTTTATTATCTTTAGTGGGTTGTATATTGTAACATCCCTGCCAGGCAATCTTGGAAATTAATTTGTATCTGTTTAATGTTATTTTATGTGTTATTTTTGTAGGGTCTCATCTACTCTTAAAGCTAAATTCTCTCCTGCCTGACCATATCGTTGCAGGTTGATAGTGGCTTGAAGGATGATTTAGTGTTGGGTGACTCAAATGCACCGCGATTTGTATTTTGGGATGGTGAGTTGAGACCGGTGCCCTCCAAGCCAACTGATCTTCCCTTATTTGACTTGATGAGCTTCGGTGGGAAACTCAGGGCAGGCTTTGGTGCTCTTGGCTTTCGTCCTCCTCCACCAGTTTGTCCTCCTGACCTTCACTTTATGTTGTTTCACCGTATTGGAATCTTAGTGATGAGGTTTGCTAGTGAGTTGTGACACAATCACAACCATATTCACTTGCACGTTCTTTGCTATAATTTCTCATGTTTATATCTTGACGAAGGTTACAGGGTCACGAGGAATCTGTGGAAGAGTTTGTGCGACGTAACCTTGGTGATGAGGTTTTTGAACGCTTGATAGAGCCATTTTGTTCAGGTAACCTAGTTACGGGAGATTTAAGCCAACTTTCAATTTTAGGGGATTCTATTTGTTCTTTCTCTCCTATTATGTGTTGCGGCTAATGTGCGTAGGGAGTGTTACGGACTGACTTATATACATGCCACAGTTTCCATGGCATTTTAATCTACTGCCTTGAAAGTTCTAAGCATTGAACTTATATACCTTTGACGGACCCAGCCTCTGTTGCACTTATCATATTTTTTTTTTGACATTGCTTGGAAGGTATCATCAATGAAGATGCTAAAGTGGTATGAATCTAATGGTATTTGATTTGCAATTGTTCACTCCAATTGGCTTTACCTTTTATGGGTTCCCATCATAGACATGAATAAACAGCTCCCTTACTTGCCAACACTTAATCTCGAGATATGTTGCTTGCTTTACCAATGCATGGTTAAGTATGATAGTCTCTAAATTGATGCTGTGCTTGTCCTCATCTCACCAGGATACTTCGTTGATCTTTTTTATACAAAATGATCGATGGTTTTTACTGTAAAACTCTAGACAACAACTTGCCAGTATTTTAATTTCATGCCCTTCATCAGGCGTAGTTAATTTACTGGATTCTTTTGGTCTAGTATCCATTTCGTGTCCATGTTGTTGGTGCATGCCATCCACATACTGTCATAACCCCCATCTATCGCATATTGTTTGATGGCATAACTAGCTACTAGCTAGCCCTTTAATAAGTGGTGGTTTGATCTGAGCGCAGCAGGAAATGTTGTTGTGCACAGGTGTTTATGCAGGCGACCCATCAAAGTTGAGTATGAAAGCAGCCTTTGGAAAAGTTTGGGACCTAGAGCAAAATGGTGGTAGTATTATTGGTGGTGCCTTCAAAGCAATACAGAAGAGATCAAGTAGTCAGAAGACACCTCGAGACACGTAATAGTATAAAAATATGTGAAGATATAGTTTTCCAGGATTATCCCATGAACTTTTTGACTCAATAAATCTAGTTATTTTACAGGCGTTTGCCAAAACCAAAGGGCCAAACAGTTGGATCATTTAGGAAAGGTCTGGCAATGTTGCCTGCTGCAATTTTCTCAAGGTATTCTCTGGCTCTATACTATAAATGCATGGATATGTATTGGGAACTTTGGTAGTCAAAGAGTTGTCAATTATTCTGACCAGTCCATCTAACATGTTAGATTGGGGAGCAAGGTAAAGTTGTCTTGGAAGCTTTCAAGTATTCTAAAATTGGAAAACGGAAGCTATAGTTTGACATATGAAACACCAGAAGGATTGGTTTCTTTGCGGAGCCGAAGTGTCGTCATGACTGTTCCATCCTATGTGGCTAGCAGTTTGTTGCGCCCTCTTTCAGTATGTTTCATTTTTAGCCTGTTTTGACTTTCTTTTAGTGTTTGTGCTGAAGCTCCCTAGTGGAATGAATTTAAACTACATTCCTTCGTTCTAACTTGATATGTGCTTCTGCAATGCTTGTGTTATTCCTTTCAATCTGTTTTAAAATGGGATTAATGACTTGGCGATGCATGTTCGTTGTCTCAGGAGCATAACTTGTTTTCTTGGTGTCGACTCTACTATCAAATGGTCTCTTGTGTCATCATATTGGAATAAAAGAAATTATCTTCTTTTCCTTGTAGCTTTTGTCCGCCCAACATTTAGTGCTCGAATGTATGTTGAAATATGCATCACAACAGTTCAAAATTTCGATTAGTTGTAGGATTTAGTCTGTGTTCTTAACTTAATGTCAGATGTTGTATGAGAAAAGGCCACAGAAAATTCAGATGAAACCTAAGACGCCAGGTGCCATATTGTTATTATCTTCAGTGGCTCCTTTCGTGTGTGTTTTGTGGGGGGTTACAATAGACAGGAACAGAAAGACAAGAAAACTTGGCTACCCAGCAGCAGATTGAATGTCCTCCCAAAACATATTGTGATTTTTGCATCTCGAAACGTTGAACAGATGCCAAGCTCACTCATTCATATTGGACAGGTCCAACATTCATGGACGCAAGCAGAAACGGCACGTTGAGGCTCAACTGATAATTTAATTAATTTATGCCTTCAGGATTTGCTCCTCCATCATTTTTTGCTAGCCCTGGAAATCTTATCAGGTAATAATGGGTGGAGCTAGTGCCTTGAGAGCCAATGTTCGAATTCCAGGGGCTAAGGCGATGAAGTAATCCATTTATTGTATAACCTGTCCTAGGTAAATCCATGAATTCAATTTGGATGTTGTTTCTTATCCAAAACAACCCAAACCCCTCGAGCCCAAACAACCCCATTTGACATCCAGCACCCTTTGACCTTTGCAAACACAGCTTAAGTAGTCCCTTCCATGTGCATGAAATGTCTAGATTCTCTAGGAAAGATGTCCAGGCCAGTTGCATGTGGAGCATGTGACATTTTCCCATTGCAATGGCCGATTTTTAGGCTGAATCAGTTAGTTTAGGGACACAATAGACAAATGAATTGGTTAGATTTAGCTGACAAAATGACAAAATAAAGAATTGTGGGAAAGGGCTTAGTTTGGTTAATTTTGAGTTAACACCTTGTTAGATAATCACGTTCCTGGATTAACTTGTTCCTGATTGTATTGCCATTTTTCCATAGTATGCAAAAATTATGTGGGACATGCATCTCAGGATTGCATGAAAGCTGTCCCCTGAAATTTCCTTTTACTTGTGTGGCCAACCAGTTGCTTTATTGTAACTTCTTTTGTTTTCTCAGTTGAAGCTTGATTCTTGGTTTCCGAGCGTGGTTGAGGTCTATAGTAAGATTAAGTACCTCATACCAGGTTCAACTTTTCCAGGGATTTTATTTAAGTTTTTGAATATAACAGCTCTGGGGGAAATGAGAAGAATTTGTAGAAGCATTATTGCAGCTCTGTGAGCTCACTAGACTTGTATGAGTAGAAATTTCTTGTATCTTTTTCTTTATAGCACCTTAAACCCCACTATCCATTTGTTTGCAGGCTCATGCAGCAGATGCATTATCAAAATTCTACTACCCGCCTGTTGCAGCAGTATCCATTTCATATCCAAAAGAGGCCATCCGTTCTGAATGTCTAATAGATGGTGAACTCAAAGGGTTTGGTCAGTTGCATCCACGTAGCCAAGGAGTTGAAACTTTAGGTAAATCTGCTTTTATTCACATGACCGTGGCGGGATACTCTTTACACTTATCCTGTGAATGGACCATCCTATTTAATGTTTGACCGCACCAAAGAAATACTTTTTCAAGATGGATCGAAAGTTCACTCTCTAAATTAGCTTTGCTACAGGAACTATATACAGCTCATCGCTTTTTCCCAACCGAGCACCGTCTGGAAGAATCTTACTCTTGAACTACATTGGAGGAGCTACTTATCCTGAAATTACGTCAAAGGTGAGAATTGTTTTCATAAAAACTTCAACTTAATGTTGCGGAAATGTGCGGGACATTTTAGTGTTAGGTTCTCATGTCCTATGCATATCGAGTTGATGAGATCTCAGTCTGAATAAATCTAAACAGCTTACCTGGTTGAGTGGTAGTAATCGCTAATTGCTAGCGTTTTTCCACCATCTTCTCGACTTTCTCCCCGCTCTCTCCACGTCACCTGCGAATGGTGTTCAACACTTTTCTGCAATTAGTAGCAGCATCAGCTTGAGCTGCTAGGCATCACTCTCTTTTAGTGCAATAATGTTAATTAAGGTTGAATATATCAACCAAGCATGCAATCTTCATATGGGTTTGAGTTATTGGTGCTATTTGTTCAGTTTATCTATTTTTTTTTTTTTTTTTTTGTGAACTTTGTTAAGGTTCATACTCTTTTTAAGCTTCATTTTCTTCCATTCTTATTCTTCCCATCACCATGTTGTTCATCAGACAGAGAGTCAACTTGTGGAATCAGTGGACCGTGACCTGAGAAAGATGCTAATAAAATCTAATGCAGAGGACCCACTTGTTTTGGGGGTGAAAATCTGGCCACAAGCCATCCCACAATTCCTGGTTGGTCATTTTGACATCCTAGAGGCTGCAAATGCTGCTCTCAGTAATGATGGGTTCAAAGGGCTTTACCTTGGGGGCAATTATGTGACTGGTGTGGCCTTGGGCCGATGTGTGGAAGGTGCTTATCAGGTTGCAGACGAGGTAACTAGTTTTTTGTCGCAGTTTTTGTGCAACTGATTACATCAGGGGGAGGAATTTCAGAAGTTTCCGTCATTTTGTTGGAGTGGTGATTGGCGGGAATTGGCAGTAGTGCTTAGCTTTTTGGGCGTTAAATGCGATCTGTTTTTATTTTGTGTGCATGTGAGTTTCTAGCGGCAGTGAACTAATAAGAAAATAAGTGAAACTGGGAGGATCGGGAGGAACAATTTGGGTGTAGGTAATAATTAGAGGAGCCTAACTTGTTCTTTGTTCTTTAGCCAACCAACCTGGCTGTCAGTTGGCCCAAGTATAAATTAAAATCATGCTTGGTATCTGTATTTCTCTCGTTTTTTTGTGCCTAAACAATGATCAAGGGGTACCAGTTCCCTAGTAAGAGGCCACAGTGTGGCCGTGGTGGGGCTGGTAAACTAGTGGCTGGAGTGACTTGTGCTAGTTTTATATATAAGATAATAGGTGCAGCATTATGTTCAAGTTAGCTACTCCTATTTGACGAATATCACGTTAATAGGATCACATCTATTGTGCTAGTCCCCTTGCCATGGGACACCAGATAAGATTGTACATAATTTTTGCTAAAGACAAAGGATGACGTAGGAATTGGGGATTCCTTGCATGCACACCACCAGCTTCTCATCTTACTGTGCTCCTATCTTTGCTAAATGATCTGCGCTCTGACTGAATGTGTTTGATTGTGCTTGCCGTCCTGTGGAGAATGAAGCTTTTGAATCTTCTATCAGCCCTGTATGGGGGGAGTTGTTGTGGAGTCTGTCTCATTCTTACGTCAGGTGGACTGCTTGTTGGGAGTCCATCTCAATTGTAGCGTTGTCTCATTTTTTATACAGGCTTAGTCACGTGATTTCATCACAATTCCTGTTATCATACTACGAAATAACAGGGAGAAATATGGAGAGCCATTTTTTGAATACAAGGGAGTAACAAGAGAAAACATTAGGAAAGAGTCGGGTTATCTTTTATTTTTGGTATAGATTCATAGGAAAAAGGTGGTGTAATAACTTGATTTTAGATTTTGCTCAAAAACTTAGATTACCATCAGTTTGTTTGTGTGCTCTCAACCTATGTGCCTAAAATGGTCGGAGGGCTTTCTTATTCACAAGTATGAAGGATTAATTGGAGGGTATTTTTTCTACGGAGGGCAAATAATTAATGACAAGACACAGGGTCGGTCAAAAAAGCAAATGGAAGTGAACTATGGCGAGAATCTGGACAATATTTTGCATTTGTTTGAAACCTCAAGAGAGTTGAGCGAATTAGAAATGAATTTTTATCGCAAAATACTAGATAATTTTTTGAATGCGAAGGAAATGTTTTTTTTAAGATTTTTTACATCTATTCTAATTTAAGAATAAGACAAGTGTTAAGTAGATCAAATAAACAAGCTTAATCATTGAATTATGCCTGCAAAAAAATGTGGTAAGTGAAATAAATTACATAATTTCAGGTCAATAAGTATATATATGTAACTAAAATGAAGTTATAAAATACATATATTTATCTTGTTTATATTATATGAACGTGCAACTTAATCATTACAAAAATTAAATATTATAAAATATCTTTAATATAACATATTTGTGCAAAATAAGTGAGAGAAAATAGATGAAGTAAAAAAAGAATTAATCAGTATGCAAATAGTGAAGTGATAAATACATTGTCGATAGTCTACGCATGTACAAGAGATTTATTTTGATAAACATGAAATTCTTAAGTCACGTTGATAAAAAGAAAATAAAGAGAATAAGAAAATGATCAAGAGATAATTATATGTAATTTGAAATAATTTTATTTTTAAAAACTTTTAAAATTGACCATAAATAATGAAACACTATGATTATTACATTTATGGAACATATTATTATTATATATTTTTTTTAAATTATATTGACGGACTTATGTTAATTTATTTTCTTATTTGAAGTATTATTTATGAGGTGTTTAAATTAATAGTTATTTTTAATTATTTAAAATTAAAGAAAATAAAAAATAATTGTCGAGGTTTTAGAACAACTACACAACGGCTCTTAAAAAAAACTTTTGTACTTAATATAATAGTTAAGAGATCAATCAACCTAACAAATAATACACTATGTCAAACTTTTTCATTTACATTTGAAATATTTTCAATAACTAAAGATATAAAATTATTTTTTTGGATAAAATAGTTTTTACCTAGAGTAATTTTATTTAACATAAATTTAGTTATTAAGTGACATAATTGTGAATTTTTAGCTTTATTCCTACATAATCATAGTTAAGTTAGAGATTTACAAAACAATTAATCTCACTGGAGGAATAATAATATTGTCGTGAAAAAGATATATGTATTTTGAATTTAGAATTTGAAAACCAATACTTATAAAACATGTGCAATAAAATATCTCACGCTTCCAAATATGAAAATGTTAGTAGAAACCCAATTAAACAATAACCTTTGTTACTCTGAGAATCATCCTCATTAAAATTCTTAGCAATACTACATAGTGTAAATAGATAACTAAAAATATTAAATAATTATTTTGAATAGTATATTTTTTACTTAAAATTGTTTGATCTAACATCAATTTAATTACTGGACATGGTTGTGAATTTTTATTTTTATTTTCATCTAACTACTGCTGACTTTGAGATTTTAAAAAGTAATCTTATTATGAAAATAAGAATATTGTACTAAGAAAAAGTAATATATTTGCATTAAAAATTTGTAAAAGACAACTTAATTTAGGTAAAAAATAAGAATATTGTACTAGTGAAATATTTCACACCTACTAATTTCAAATTTTTATGAAAGACAATTTAATTTATACCACTGAATATGTTATATTTTTAAATCATATGAAGCATTTAAATTATTCATCATTCTTTAATTATTTAAAATAAATAAAATAAAAAACTATGTTAGAGCAACCACATACCAGCTAAACAAAAAATAGCCTATTTGCTTAGTAAAATGATGGAGATATCAATCAAGGCAAATATATATATATATATATATATATATATATATATGACAAACCTTATAATTTTTTTAAACCTTATAATTACATTTGTAATACTTTAAATATCTAAAAAAGATTAATAATTAATTTTGGTAATTGTTTTTTATCTGAAGTCATTTAATTTATGAAAATAAAAATATATTGTAACGAGAAGGAGTTAGATTTGTGAATTTAATATTTAAAAAGCACTTACAAGATATTATTTTAAAATGTTAATGAAAGATTAATTATCTTATGACACTTGTTACTATTAATCGTTTAATTTGATATAAATTTAATTATAACAAAAGTAATTGGAAAATTAATTTTTATTTTTATTCTTATTCTTATTCTTATATGAATATAAATATCATTTTTAATTTTTAATTTTTTTAATCTCATTATGGAAACAAAAAAAATTATAACACAAAGAATAAGATTATAGATTTGAAATTAAAAAAAGTAATAAAATAATTTACATGTGATTTTTTAAAACTAACGTATTTTCAGATTTATTTTTACGAAAAGTTGTACTGTTGTTTAGCAAAAAAAAAGTTTATGTATATATATATATATATATATATATCTATATATATATATATAGAGAGAGAGAGAGAGAGAGAGAGAGGGGCAATTTCAAATTTCAAAATTAATCCCAACATACCAAACAAAGAAGTTCGACCGTTGGCGGATGCGGCTCCCTCGTCCCGTGAGCTTCAAGGTATCGAAACCCCCAGACCTCCAAAAATTCCCGATCTCTCTCTTCAACATCTCCTTACCACCACCACAACCCCTCCAAATCTCTTCTCTTCTCTTCTCTTCGTATATCCGAACAAAAAAAGCTGCTTAAATTTCCTGGGGAAAATAAGTTCCAATGTTTTCTAAAAAAGACGCAAAGGCCATGAGACGCCATGGCTGGCAACGACCACTGCACCCTTTACAGGTAGAGCTTTCCCTTTCGTCACAGATGTCAAAAATCTGATCTTTTTTGTCCGTTTATTAACCATGATCTACTTTCTTTGATCTCCCTCTGAAGACTCACTTCAGCATCAATAATAGCTCCTTATCTTCTAATATACGCCCATTGCTGACCTTTGCTTTCAACCCTCAGCAACCCCAAAACCCCTTTCTTTTTCATCTTTGTATCACGCAAAAAATGCTTTTATTCAATTTAGCCTAATCACAGTTTGGAAGTAAAACCTCTCCGTTGGGAATGATTTCCGTGCCTGTATTTAAGTTGCGTCTTTCACCAATTTATGCATTTCCTTTTTTTTGTTCATTGGACTCTTTAATCTTTTTTGTGTGGGTGCTGATTGTGTACGTACAGAAACATAAATACATTAACTTGTGCATGGATTAGGCCCAAACTTTGTTCAATATGGAATGCTGTGACTAATTGTCAATTTGGTCCAACAAAATGGTTGATGTTGCAGATTGTGGGAATGGCAGTTTACAGTCTTCTGGTGGTGGCTTTTTATTGCTTCCTGGGGCTTTTCCTAGGGAACAGAATTGCTGAAACCACAGTCACCACAATCTTCTCCTTTGTGGTAATTTGTTTGGTGTCAAATGCCACCCTAGCCAGCCCTGCCTCTCCATTCTTCTTCAATCTCTCAGTAAGAACTCAGATGAAACTTACGCTGTTTATCTTTGAATTTCAGGCCCTTGCTGTGATGTCTCTGTTTATAAGGTGTTCAGTAATCGACCCATCTGACAAAACCCACATCAGAAAGAAGAAGAGTAGATCCAAACCAAAAGTTCTACTGAAAGTAAATTATGGCTTTATATTAAACCAGATTATTGCAAGGTTTTTCAGAAGATTGGAGCGCAAGATCCTTAGAGCTTTTATAAGGAGGAAGTACTTGGATCCTTGGCAATCCAGTGGTCAAATGGAGCCTTTGATCCCTTTCCCCCTTGTCACGAATGATGATGCCATTGCACCAGATCCCAGAGAGGATGACATTTCATTTTGCTTGCTTTGTGATTTTGAGGTAGGCTATGCATGTAAACTGACAGCCTTCCACTGTTAAACTTGTGTAGGCAGAATTAGACTTTGGGAAAAAGGATCAGGGAGAGTGATTTAGAAATTTGAACACATATTCAAAACTCGTGGGATTTATTTTTACACTTTATACTTGAAGTTGAATTGTGTGACATGTCATGTAGGCATTGTGTACAATTAGATGTATAATGTGATGTGATAGTAGACTTATTTTTTAGGAAAACCAAAATTGTGCCACTGAGGTTGTAAGAACTGCGCAGGGTACTTCACATCTGTTCACATCATGAATCTTTTACTTTCTAATAACAAAGTTCATTTTATTTAATGATTCTAGCCAATTATTGGACTATCTGAAATGCATTTCCATCTCGCCTATGCTTGTTTGTTTGTTTTCTTAATTTGCAGGTGAAAAAGCACAGCAAGCACTGTAGAACCTGCAACCGGTGCGTCGAGGGGTTTGATCACCACTGCAGGGTAAGAATTTGGGTGTTCTCCATTTTACCAACATTTTCTTGCATTTGTTTAGTGTAACAAGTAACACAATGATTTTGGTTTGACTTCTTCCAGTGGTTGAACAACTGCGTCGGGAAAAAGAATTATACAACATTCATTCTGCTTATGGTTTTCCTGTTGTTAATGGTCAGTTCATTGTAAGATCAACTCTATAAGATCCCTATGAAGTAGTTTTTTTCCTTTTTTTCATTGAATCCTAAACCAGATTCCTCCAATACAGTTCACAATAGAAGGGGGAACTGCTGTTGCCATATTCGTTAGGTGCTTTGCAGATAAAAAAGGGGTTGAACACGAGCTGGAGAAGAAACTCTACGTAGAGTTCCCCAGAGGAGTTCTTGCAGCAATATCTGTGATCTTCTAAACTACTTTTTGTCTTCTTACCATTTTGAATTCACGTTGTCTTCATCTCAGAGGTTAAGTTACCAACATGTTACAGGTCTTGTTAGTCCTAATGACAGCGTACAGTTTAGCAGCGCTGGGACAACTTTTCTTCTTTCATGTGGTTCTTATCCGAAAGGTATTACTACTTACTAGTGGCTGGCTACGATGCTGTCACACGCTTAGAACTGGTGTGTGCGTGTGTTGCTTAGGCCAACTCAAGGGAAACAACGGAAGAAGCCATGAACCATCTGTTTCTTGATCCATTCCAACTTTTTAACCAGAATGTGCTTAATAGAAGAATGAGTTTCAAAGAATTTCATTCAGTTTTTTTTTTTGATACACAAAAACACGGTATCAGTGTTTGGAGTGAAAAATGTTGACATTTCCTTGAAATTGAAATTATCGTACCCCCCACATAAGGCCATTTCTGCAACATTTTCATATGCCTTTATGCCTCATGTACCATGTAATATCAACACAATAGCAATAATGTTGTTAGAGAGAAGGAGAAAAGGTTGTGGGTAGAAGACATAATGCAGTATATTACCAACGGAGAGATAGAATGGGGTACATAGCCAAAATAGCCTCACTCTTACTAACTCAGCCACCTCCTAACAATAGGAAGTCATCATCGAATTTGCTCCGCCAAGACATACCCGACTTGAAGACATTGTGAATTTATCCTTTCAAATGTGTACATGAAACCCATCTAAAAGAAACGAATGGAATTTGGGCAATTATTTAGGTAGAACGAGGCCATTACATTTCCTTCTCGTCCTGAAAAACTCTTTGAAAAAAACATCGACTCAAGAGATTTAGGCTTCGTCACCTAATAGACTAGCTGCACTCATTGGAGTTGACGTTGTTATGCAAATGGAAGAGAGCTATCTGGCCTCAACATCTTTTATGGACAAAAGGACTTGCTTCAGAAGTAGAACTCTTGTAGATCGTAGCACTAGCATCGATGAAACTGAATTGAACACTCTATATGACCCCAGCCACTGTTTTGTTTGTGTTCTTATAAACTTACATGTTGACATTGACTGTTTCTTGCAGGGATTGAGAACATATGACTACATATTGGCAATGAGAGAGGAAAATCAGTCCATGGAACTAGAATCATTTGAAGATTCAGGTTTTTCTTCAGATGAGAGCATTGACTCTGATTCTTCTGAAAACCCAACATTTGTGTCTCGGTTTATATGCAGAGAACCACATAGAAATCAGGTAGTATTTAATCAGTTTGGTTTGGTTTCTGCATCCTTAGAAATTGTTAGCACAGGCCTTGATTGATAATTTGCTTATGAGTTTCAGGACACTCGTAAAATATCCATAAAAATTGATGGAGAAGCTGAACCCCCCACCTTGACTACGAAAAAAGGGTTCCGTGCAAGCATTGACCCGTGGAAATTAATAAGCATGAGCAGAGAGAAAGCACTATTAGCAGCTGAGAAGGCCAGAGAAAGGCTTACGAGACAGGAACCTATAGTGGGACGTGATTCACTGAAGCCACTTCCTTTGGAGACCAAAAGTGGACCTATGTTGACTTCAGAAAAACCTCTAATTTCCAGAGGGGGGAGAGTTCCAGGTTCCCCAGGACAATTCTCAAGCCCAAGAAGAAGATTTTCCACGTCTCCGACTATGTTATGCAGTTCATCAGCAACACCAAAGCAAAAATATAGAAGTAATTTTGATTTGAAGTTAACAGAGGTCTCCAGGGAGCTTGAGACTTACATTTCAAGGCAGGTGCTATGCTCTCTTTTAAAGAAGGATGGCAGCGAAACATCACCAAGATAGGCTTCACAAAATCTCAGCCTTGAAGAAAGATTGGTTGCTGTAGTGTGATTTTTCTGATAATCAAAACCGAGATACAAATTGACACATTTATGTCATTTCGTGAGGCATGCGCCTTCTTTGTTAGGATTGTAAGCATTGTAACATTTACAGCAAGAAAAAACATTTAAAATCGTAAGTATTCTTTGCGAAGATTGTACTTATCACACTGAGCTGATGAGTACGTTATCACTCTTCTTATCCGGTGGCATAGCCTTTTTTTACCATCTGAATAATCAGAAACAAAAGTAAACAAATCCGTTGTGTGGATGCGGGAGTTTGTTTGGTGACCTTTGCCGATGGCATTATTTCAGATGTGGCAAATGGAACTGATGAATTATAAGCAGCACTAAACACTATAGAAGCACAAACATTCTTTGCCATGGTAGTATCTTCCAGATCAGCCCTAAATATGCACGTTTAACTTCCCAAGAAGAGGGTGCTCTGCTCGTTTTGATATTTTGTGCATGTTGTTTGACTCGATTATCTGATTGAGATTATTCAAATTAGATTGAAAAGTTAAAAGGCTACAATTTTGTGTGAAATATAAATATTCCAATTCAAACGTTACAGAGAGATTTGAGATCAAGTGATTGGATTTCGAATGATTTTCAAGCAATACATAATGTCCCAAAATTGACTGATCGAATTGGGGCGACAGTCAAAAGTTATAAATAAGCGGAACCTTCATATTTTGATCTAACCCCAACACCATACTCTCTCTCCCTTGCGCAAAAAATATCCCTAATCACCTATAGAGAGATTTGAGAGTGTTTTTTTTTATAATTCTTAAAGAGTAACTTAGATTCATAGATCTTGAATCTTATTAAAGATCTCCAAGCAAGTTTCTTTATTGTAGACGGAAAAAGTAAAAACCTTTGAACCAAGGGGACACCGAACAACTACATGACATCCTAGCCCTACCTTGCCCAACTGGCAACCTAAGAAGCAAGAGATTGCCCCAATTTAGACCCGTCAATGGGCATCGGAAGCAAGGACAAGGATGTATTTCCTTTAGTATGTTTAGCCCTAAGAAAGAGTTCTACACAACGTTAAATCTTTTGGTGAATTTTCAAAAGGCATTTATAAGGCTTGTGAATTCAAGGCAACGACAATCAACGAAAGAAATCAATGCACTATACTCAATCACTGGATGTGCTGAGCAAGAATTCAACAAGTAGATCTCATGCCAATTGGAAGAATTTGAGTCGTATGCCAAGATTGCTTGTAATTACCCATTGAGCATAGTGCATTGATTCATTCCGCGATTTTTGCCCATTTAAGGGCTTTTCATGTATGTTGTGTGCTCATCTTTTGATTTCTTTTTCATTCATGCTTGGATTACGGTGATTATTTATCAATAGATATTGAAAAATAACAAATTGCAAAACCTAGGCGATCTAAGATTCTTCGGTTGTAGCTCTCTCAATCACAACCATGCTCCTCTGTTTAGATCAGTCCACCTGTACAAGTTGATTCAAGACGGAGTAACAACCTGATGAGTATTTGGTATAGATTCCCTCTTTGAGAGATTCACAAGTTTTTGGAGAAACGAAATCTGAATATCCCTTGAATAAGACCAACTCCACGGAAATATGAGGTTACACTGACACATGTTGAAAAGGCAAAGGGTGAGAAAACTATCACCCCCCTCTAGATGGCCTGCAAACTTAACATTATCCCGTCACATCATTTATATATCATGATCTTTTTTGTTACTGGGAGAGCGACAGGCACATAAAAATCATCTGGATGCTCCCCCTAATCACTGGTGAATACTACAGCTATATTAACATCAGCCATGGTCACATCTGATACGTAGATACTTCTCACAACCACCCCGCTGAGGAGATATTCTAATACCTGTATTTGCATTAAGTAAAGGTTTTCACATGAACTTCTGGTATATATCCAGACATTTCACTCCCAAGTACTGCCTGAGCTCGATGTAGTTTCTCCCACAAGTCGGCGGATAACAATGTAGCTAGTCATGATCTAACCACTTTCGTTTCCCAGAGCACTGGAAAAAAGGTAATAAAAATCATTTAACTGGCAAATAGAAAGGTTTGCAACCAAGGAACACATGCTTTGAGTGTGTGTGTGTGTGTGTGTGTACACAAACGCATTTTATACACAATCTGTAGATCTGGTGCATCTTTTTCAATCCAGAAGCACTTTCTAGGAAGGACTCGGGACTAGGAGTACCACATTCCATTGGAAATGGGAAACGGTGTATAAACTTCATGGATTCCAAGACAAAACCTTCATATTTCCAATGGGTCTGTTTGTGTCACGTGACTACAAGATCAGGGGGTACCTTGATGAGTGCTGAAATTCAGGAGAATCCTAATAGCTCCTATCCATCCCTTCTAAGTTACTTCAGGTGAATTCTTCCTTGATGTGTAGGTTTGGTTTCATGAAGTAGCTGGTGGCCTGACGATAGGTGTTGAAGGGGAGGAGTCAACAGCACCAACAGGATCAGGGTCATTACCATCCCTAACCGCCCTTCCATTTGCAACTGAGTTGCCTGATTTCTTTCTCTGTTGTTGTTGTTCCTGATCCTTCACAAACACTGGTTGAAACTGACACAAGAAGACAATGAGTATGAGAAAAAGAAAAAACGAAAGAACAAGTAACTGCTTCGGTGCACACAGTGATGACGTAACCTAGCTCCAATAACTAGACTATAAACCTGGTAGATTGAATATATGACATTTCTTCTGATTTGTGCCATCATCTCAATGAAAAGATTGTAGCCTTCAAGCTTGTACTCAATGAGAGGATCCCGCTGCGCATATCCACGTAAACCCACAGCTTGCTGAACAAACTTGAGAGCTTGCAAGTGTTCTTTCCACAAGCGATCAATGTTACTCAAGATAAGGAACCTCTCTGCTTCCTTCATCAACCCCGGTGCTTGTTTCTCCACGATATCCTGAAAATGATATATTATAAACCAAATAAAGCTTTTTATAACAACTGAAAAATGAATGGCCAGGTTGAGTTTCTGCATTTTTGGCATCACATCGAAGTTGATGTAACTTGAGATATCCTAGATATACTTTCATCAAGCCCAACTACCAAGAAAATAATACAAAACAAGACTAGTTTGTGAGCTGAGAGGTGTAACACCGTCCACAAACTATATGTGTAAATGCGTAACCATATTTAACAAGAACTATAAGCAGCCCACAGTTCCACCAAATCATGATACCGAGTGACTGAAGGTTTTTGGCCAATGAAATAAACGCCTTAGCATACTTGGTTCAGCATTGCAGAGTTGCACAGCAAGAAAAGTAGGAACATATATTCTAAGTCACAAAAGTTATCCACGTCTCTCATATCTTAATAGTCGATATATTACTTCAGCATCTGAGTTTACAACTATCATTTTTATAGATGGGCTCCTTCCAATAGTAGGTGATCAACAATCTTTTCTTTTATTCTTTGTTTCTATCCGAAGAGTCTGTGATCAAAGAAATTGACCCCCTACAGGAGTTTGATATCCAAGCCCACAAAGAAATAGGAAAACTTGTAGTCAATGAGACAGCACCAACCCTTTTCTGCAGATATGCTTCACGACCACGAAGGCGAAGATAATCCCGCAACTCCTCATAACGTGAACAATTTCTTGCTAGCAAATCTGGGGCCAAATCATCCAACAAATAGCAATACCTAACATATACGGTTATATGGAGCTATTGTCAGCAAATTCAACTTCATAAAGGCATCGCAAGTTGGGAATATTAAAGATAGAACAAGAATCCAAGCATCCGTAATATTGTAACGAAATAGTACAAAGCATACAGTAGACATATACAGGGCATCAGAAGGAAACTTGAGTAACAACATTGTGAAATCACCCAAAAGAAAACCTTGGTTCACGCTTCTACTTATTTAACCAAGATTCCGCATGCAAACTTACAATGTTTGAACCAACACATATGTCAGTGTCATTCCAACCTTCCCCCCTTCAATTTTCGGACCCAGAATGCATATTGAAGTCCAAGATTGGCTTGTGGTCAGCACCAGAACAAAGTGAACTCATCCAAAAGAGTTTATCAAGGGATGTCTTTAGGATTCAGTGTTCATGCTTAATTTCTCAAGTATCTATGGTGCAAACCACAGATGTGAACATGGGTGGAGCTCCGAAGGGACACATGCCCCTCTTCTATTTCTTAAAATCACAGTCACCTATACACTTATAGTCTTCTTCAATTCGCCCCCTTTTTGGAGTTTTATAATGTGCTTTCTCCAGAAATAAGTTTGATATATGCCCCTTCCATTATTTTCCATCACATCAATAGTCTCTACCACCCGCCCCTAAAACTTTCTTTCCTGATTTTTTTTCTTTTTGTCACAATTCTAGATTGCTCCTTGTTTGGAATGACTCAACAATGAAACACATGCAACGCCTCTTTGTATATCTTCTCTGAAGACGAGGCGGGTTGGTGAAAGGGTGTGAGGAATGACCATCAGGTTTCCAGTCAACAAAGATGGGGTTGGAGAGAACTGTGTCAACAGTGAGCAGGGATCAGGGATCAGGGATCAGGGATCAGGGGCTCCATCCACTGGAACAAAACCTTAGGTCTACCACTGGATGTGAGACCCAGCACATGCCAACGCAGGTCATGTTGTTACAGCATGACACGGCAAACTCATTGTTACAAACAAGGGTGAGGACATGCCTGTCTCGGAGAGTGCTGGGAAGCAAGTGCACATGTACTTGGCCCCTGTGTAAATTATCCATTCTGAGCAACTTAAAACAGTATCTTATCACTAAGGTTATTGGAAATCACTCAAAATAAAAACTGCAGGAATCTGATCATACAGTAACCTGAACTGTTCCACCGTTTCACTTGAAAAATGGCCCATAGGTGAGAATGAGAAGAAACAGGAGAATTTCGAAAGGTGTCAACAGCATTGTTATAGAAACACACATTCATGACCAAATGCCAACTACACTTAGAAAGTAGGATGAAACTTACTGTTGTAGTTTCACAATGAGCTTTTCAAGATCCCAGTTTTCTCTTGGAGTATCAGGCCCAATATTTGCCTGTTCATATTATTAAAATCAACTAAGAAACAATGCCAACAGTTTTGTACAACAATTTCAGATGGCATGTAGCTTATTATTTTACTACGTGGAGACGATTTACCTGTAAGATGTCATCCATCGTCAATTCAGCATATTCGATGAGCAGAGATTGGAGATTGTCAGATTCAAGGGCTCGCCTTCTTTCTGTATACACACGATCTCTTTGGCTGTTCAAAACCTCATCATACTCAAACAGTTGCTTCCTAATATCAAAAAAGTAATTCTCCACTTTCCTTTGAGCTTCATCAAGTGCTTTTGTCAGGATCTTGGATTCAATTGGTAAGTCTTCAATTCTAAAAGCGCTCATCAAACCCTGTAAGTCTCAAAGTTAAGAATTTCTACAACCATATCTTAAAGCACAAAGCAAGTATTCTCGTCCAAACATTCAACCTGAATTCTGTCCCCACCAAAAATCCTAAAGATATTATCCTCAAGACTAAGGAAGAAGCGAGAACTTCCAGGATCCCCTTGTCTGCCAGTTCGACCACGCAGCTGTACAAGTACAATTGCAAGTATGACGGCAATTTCTTTCTGGTGAAGCACTATTTGAAAAAAAAAGGAAAGTGAAGAGAGTAATGAAAAGACGTGAGAGAGTTTAGAATACAATATGTTACTCCAAATTTGAACTGTCAATCTGGGTCCAGGATGTTAAAGTAAAACCTGATTATCAATTCGACGTGATTCATGGCGTTCGGTCCCCACTACATGAAGACCACCAGCTGATACCACCTGCATTGATGATTACAATCTATGCTTCTCAATAAAGGAGAAAAAACAACTTTTAATGTATAATATCCAGCTTGCTGTGACAAATTTATTTCTTAAATTTAACCATTCTTACTCTATAAACTACAAAATCGGTTTCCATTGCTCAAACTAACTTTGACGAAAATTGTTTGACAGAGTGCTCAAAACCATGGATTTCATCTACATGGATGACTGAATGGGACCAACACCTAGTGTTTGGTGTTGCATGACAAACTATATCAAAACTATCACGTCATGATTACTTAACAGTGAAATTTTGATCATACAAACCCATAACTATTAGTCAAGTTCATGTGACGAATGCAAACTATTTTTCAGAAATCCATTCCGTATGACATATATCACAAGTTTAAAATTCTAGTTTAGTTTTCGTTAATTCTTTGCTCTACCCTAAGAAAGTTCTATAGTGTATACTTTATAACACGACGGGGCAGGGTAGTTGTCAGTAGAGAAAGATTCAGGGAGAAGATATACCTTCTTCCTTTCCTCCTCAGTATAGAACTTGTACTCTTTAGCAATTTCTAGAAAGGCACTGCGCAGATTTGCTATTACTTCATCCTGAGCAGGACCCTATGACACAGTAATATGTTAGTTTATTTACATACTACCGCTAATCTGTGTGTAAGTTGAAAAGCAATCTGTAATTTGGTAATCTTAAATTGCCAACAATCTAATCGTTTAACGGTTAATTTTTTGGAGAGTAGCGGGCCACTAAATTATTATCAATATTCTACGTTCTTAACACAACCACACTCATTTGTGGCCAAACCTGTGAAAACATTAAATATAAAGTAGGCACAATAAAGTTTGAATGCCGATTCTTTTGTTTACTCCAATATCACAGTGAATTATTAGCAACCGGCAGCCTCGTCTTGCACACAGAGAGCCAAGCCGATAAATATGCAAAGAAGACTAATTAAGGAACTCAAACACACACAAAAGCAGTGTGTAGTAGTAACAATGTTAAGCTTCTGGTTCCAAGAGGTTTTTTTTTCAAGTCCAATATGTCAGTATCCATGCATGTCACCTTTTCACAAGAATAAGAAAGCCGCTCCTCTGCTTCAAGCTCAGTTAGGGATTTTTGACCCCATGTGCTGACAGCTAATTGTACAGCTTCCTCGGCCAACTTGGTAATCTCTTTGGATAGTTTGCATGGAAATAAGTTTTCATTCACCTGATAGATAATATATCACAGTGAAATAAAGGATAATGTAACTGAAAACCCCAGAAATCTGGCTTATAACAATTTTCGCATAGACCAAAAATTTAACAAACCTTCCATGTCTTGTTTGGGGGTGGTTTCTTGACAGATACAAAAACTCCTTCAGCAGGCTTAACAACTCTGCAACAGGGTGTCAATTTAGAAACTACGTAGACTGTCTTATGTCAGTTAAAATGGCAGGATTATAATGAACCTTTCCTGTTTCTAATTATTAAAGTGTAACAGCATTAGGATACTATGCCCACATGTTAATAAGGAAAGTGGGGGGAAGCTTTTTTCTTCCTAATGCAGGTACTACCCAAAATCTTTTAGAGTAAATGAAAGGAGACAGAATTAGGTACACTAAAAGGATACTAAAGGGCTTAAAGCTAGCAGTGGCTATCATCTCAATGGCCGGCTCATCCTAGCCTGGATATCACAATGTTGGGCTTGACATGTGGCCCTAAAATGTCAAGTTGCCAGACTTCAAAGCACACCCAACTTGCAATGTGGGCTCAGGAAAAGTCTCAAGAATTGACCTAGAATTCCATATACACATATTATACAGATAAGAATTTACTGTGCATGCATTTCATGTTTTCCTTAAATCGAAAACACCTCCCAAATCGGTGTCAGTGACCAACAGGATAGGAAGGCATATATGATTACCACTATAATCCAGAAGTGCTATTGATGTCTATTACTACATAAAGCTCGAGGAACATCATGACAACTTTCTTTATATCTCATTTGTTTTGTCCTACTTGTGGTTTTTTGTTTGCAAAAGTGTGACAGTGTGTGTTGGAGGTGAAGGGATGATACCTTAGTAGATGCTGCATGAGAAATAAATATTGCTAACAATTCAAGAAGCGCAGATGATACCTTGGCATCAGCATCTCGCGAAGCTTCAATCTTGCCATAAATTCTGCATTACCACCCAGGATTATATCTGTGCCACGACCAGCCATATTTGTTGCTATTGTAACTGCCGCAAGACGACCACTCTGTGCTACAATTTCAGCTTCTCTCTCCACATTCTCTGGTTTAGCATTGAGAACCTTTGCATAAACAATAATGTTAAAATATTTCAAATTTGGAAGAGTTGATAATGGATATACACAATTTATTATGCTACCCACCGCTGCAACCAAGGTTTGCGAGGGAGTGAAATGTTTACCCTTAACAAGTATAGCTTATGCTTAATACAATTGTTTAAAGCCCCACCTCGTGAGGGATTCCAGCTTCACGCAACTGTTCTGATAAGGCATCACTCTGCTCAACGCTTGTTGTGCCAACAAGCACCGGACGACCTGTTTTGTGCATTCTAGAAATCTCTACCACAACTGCCCGCCATTTTCCTGTAGTTGCCCTGAACACGACGTCAGACTCATCCTGAGAAAGAAGTTGAAGAAATGAGGAGATCCGATAACCAGTAAGGATGCAAATGCATTTGTGTATGTGTGTACCCTTTGTACACAAGAAATAGTAAATCTTCCTATCCATAGCAGGTTCTCTATTTTTCCTATCAAATTTATCAAATCGGCGATCCTCATAATGTCACGTGTGTATCCATATCCTACAACTAGCTAATGACTACTGTTAGATTTAATAAAACCAGAATTATTTTTCTATTCATCATGCGTACTATTTATACAAGTAAAAAGAAG
>JABCMJ010044516.1:0-10104 GCA_014822125.1 Arbutus unedo | reverse complement strand
GTGTGTGTGTATAATTGGTTCAGATGATCTTTCTCGCCTTTTCCTTATACCCGACCAAACAGTTTGGGCCGTCGGGAACTTTGATGATTTCATTTTGTAGACCTGTTCTTTTGTATGTTGATGGCATATCAAGAAGATCCCAAGTGGATCACATTTGACTTAACAAAAGAAGGTAAAAGTGATCGGAAATTTTGACCGTTCATTTTTTTGAAAGACTAATTTGATATGTTCAGACCACAACCGAGTGTTTAATTGAGCAGAATTTTCGAATGGCGACCTACAAATTTAAGGGCTTGGACAATGGTCAATCAAAAAACGGAGCCTGAATAGAATCCCAGGGCCTAATAGAGAAAAGAAAAGAAATCGAGGGAATGAATACTCTCTCATGTTTGGATTGGTAAGGAGATGAGGAATTGTGAGAGAAGGTAAGAGAGGGCGAGAATAGAGAACTCATCAAAGCCCCCATTTTGATTCTCACCAATTTTGTTGAGATTTCGCATGTGAAGAAAAGCAAAGGATTTCAATTTTTCATGTTGCCAACTTTACCCTTCTATTTTGTAATCTTCCCTTTTGTATTGGTGACCGGGCTAAGGGTGCTTTGGTAAAATAAGTATAGCACTTTTTAGTGTGTGGTTTGAGTTGTTCAGTGTTGATCGCTCACATGGATGGTGACAATAAACACTGCCTCCGGATTCTGGAACCTTTTTTCCAGGACTACAGTCATTCAAACTTTTGCTCAAGTTGTCTAGGGCGTAAAAAATGTGTCCAACAGATTTTTCGATGAATTCTTCAACAAAAATCAAGCTGACGCACATTGCGGTTGCTAGGTGAAGCAAATATGGTACGCATTCATAATGATTGTAGCTGCTACCATAATTGGTAAGAAAATGATTGCAAGGCGTGACAACGTATGAAATTTCCCAGCAACTCAACCCACTCTGGCGTCGAGTCCTTGGGGGTTATCATACTTGTGATATTAAACTGGTTAACGTAAGATAGTGTATTGCAGATTGATTCAGTTCAGGCTGTTTTTGGAAAGGTTTTTTGATTTTACTTTCAAATCCTCATTGATCCTTGTTTGTTGAGTTGGTGGAAGGAAAGACAGTCCACAAAAGGATGATCAACTTATAGTTTGGTCAATTTCCAACTAATCCTGATAATTGTAAAGCCTTGATCAACATTCAAATTACTTGGTCTTGTAAAGCTCTGTTTGATTGCATATGAAATGCCAACATAAAAGGGGAAAGAGCTTATTCTGGTTAAGTTACATTGTACGAAAATCAGTAAGGTTCTTAATTAACCCAGAAGTTATATTCTGTTTTGCAATTTTTCGCCCTTTGTTTTGGGTTTAATAAATAGTGAAGGTTGTTCCTGGAACTCAGTTCCACATTAAAGTCCCGAAAGTAGTTATCTTTCCATTAATATCTGAAGTTATACTGCACACGTTGTTTCGTTTTCATCGTAGTTTTCTGTTGCTTCAATAAAATTAAGGAAATTGAGGTCTAAGACCCTCATGATTGACAACCAAACCTTTTGCATATGTATGCCAATTTGCACCAAGCTTCTTGATGGCCTTCAAAATTTTGACATGCAGGGTTGCAACATACAGTTATTCCTGCATAATCTCATTGCTTCAGTTATTGATCAACTGACTTGGGCATGTTTTTCTGTGGTTGTATCACTTTTACTGGCTGGTTTCTTGCATCCTTGTAACATTTTATATTGTAATCTTGATTTATTTATGCAGGGACTGGGAGGGAGAAGCCTGACTACCTTGCTACAGTTGATGTAGATCCAAACTCTCCAACTTACTCGAAAGTCATCCACCGGCTGCGTGTGCCTTATCTTGGTGATGAATTACATCATTCTGGGTGGAATGCATGTAGCTCTTGCTATGGAGATCAATCAGCATCTCGGCGTTACCTTGTATTGCCCTGTCTAGTGTAAGACAATATCATATTGCCTTGACTTTTTAGGACATTTGGCCTCAGTTATCGTAATAATGCTAAAGAAATATCGTTTGGTATCTAAAATTTAATTTTAAATACTGATTTTTGTAGTTCAAGTGCCCACCGGATGCATTTAATGCCGCACCACCCTTCATGGTACCTACAAGAAGCTGTGATATCTTCTTTTTGCTGATTAAGAAACATGATGTAGTCCACTCACATAAGTATACGACATGGGCATATAATCAAATGTTCTATCTTTTCCCTGCCATAACTTTCCATTTTGGTTTCTATTCGAAGGGTTCAATCATTATTCTAACTGATTTCCCCAATGAAGTTTACTTGGAACTGTTGGAAATTTAAGCATTTATGAATTTAAATTGAAGGGATCTTTTTCCAAGGAGACATCTTTTCATCAAGTTGCATACATTTTTAAAAGGACATGACTTTTAATCTTATAATATTTTAAATGAGTAGTCATGCCTTTTTATTTCAAGGGATTCAATCAAAAGATGCTTTCAAAGGACATGGCCTTTTGTGAAAAGACACATGTAGTTCTATAAATAGGATTGTCCCATTGGTATTACATAGATATTGAATTCCCCTATCTCTTCTATTTTATATTCCTTTCCTATATTAGTCTGGGCAATTAGAGAACGACTTGGCATCTCTGTCTTTCACCGATAGTGTAATGTGGGTTGTATCTTGGAGCTGTAATCGTCCATCGGTACCTACACGAAGGGAGACAAATACGGCTTTAGGACAACGACTTGTCGTGCCTTCCATTAATCTCACAGGCTATTTTCTTTATCTCTTATTTATAATAGTTTGATTTATTTTATTTATGATTTTAATGATTTATGCCAATTTTAATTGTTAATTAGTTTTGTGATAATTATTGTGGAAAATTCCTAACAATCTAAAGCTGTATCGTTTCTAATTGGAGTATTGACTGTAGTTATAATTTTGAGTTGCTAGGTATTAATTGTGACTTCCTATTAATTTGTTAGATTAAAAGATGTGGGTCATATTGTTATTTTAGATTTCAATATGAAATATAATTTTAAAGTTGAATTATGACTTTTGCACATATTGCTTTAGCGAAGATATATAATGTTGGGGTTCTGTTTTTTTTATGGAAATATTGATAAAAAATTATTTATTGTCTGAGAAAGAGGTACTAATTTGTGTGTGGGAGAATTGGATTTGATAATTTCTTAGGTACACATTGTAAAGCCAGCAAGATAAAGATTGAGATTGCACTACTTGCATGGTAATTGATTATAAGCGTGAAAGTTAGCTTGTAAAGTTATTTCCTGGATCCAAAGGAAAAGAGACTTGAGAAGCCAATATGATGAGGCATGCGTGAAATGAGTGTATTATCTCCCAAGAGAAGTAATTGCCTCCGGACTAATGCGAGACTAGATCGTAATAAAATTGTTGGATCACCTAGTGAGGT
The DNA here is from genome assembly GCA_014822125.1 of Arbutus unedo. Taxonomy (NCBI): domain Eukaryota; kingdom Viridiplantae; phylum Streptophyta; class Magnoliopsida; order Ericales; family Ericaceae; genus Arbutus; species Arbutus unedo. The sequence goes on along the minus strand of JABCMJ010044516.1, from coordinate 6,696 downwards.
CACCCAACTACTGTGATCGGAGATCTCATGAAGGAAGTGCAATGTGGTAGAACAGCTGCGTAACTCGAATACCAACGCTCTTTATATAATAGGAGACAGCTATTGTGAGCAATATTAAATGTTCTCCTGCTCATCCTTAAAGACATTAGTGCTGATGACAATGTGATTGGTTAGAAAAGTTTTATCCCTGAATGAATCCAAGGCGTCCATACTTACGCTAGATAGATCTCTGCCACTTCTATCATTCGAGGATTCTACCAAGTGAGAGCCGTCGTGAGACCGGGACCGTGGGAATAGGGATATACTCTAAAACTCTCATGAGAACCAAGATCATCGTATGGTGATTAATAGAGCTAACTTGCGTCTAAGCTCAGTATCAATACCATATGTGTGATTGATTGAATTATGGCCCAAGGAATCTAGTTCAAGACATAGTTCACTGAGGTTCATTTTGAAGCAAATTGTCAAAACTAAGCGAGGATCAAGTTCGAAAGACCCCTATGCCCATTGTATGGTATAACATTGCCCATATAATTTTTTCTATATATCTACGTATGATTTGTCTTATTTAAATTTTTAAAACTTGTGGGGGATTGTTGGAAATTTAACTTTTATAAACATAAATTGAGGCGATTGTTTTTCCTAGGAGTCGCATCTTTTCATTAAGTTGCATACTTTCTTAAAAGGACATGACTTTTAATAGTCATGCCTTTTCATTTTAAGTGATTCAATCCCAAGGTGTTTCCAAAGGACATGGCATTCTGTGAAATGGTACATGGAGTTATATAAATATAGGGTTGTCTCATTAGTACTACATAGATATTGAATTCCTATTTCTTCTATTTTATAATACTTTCCAATATTAGTCTGGGCAATCAGAAAAAGACTTGACACTCCTGTCTTCCACCGACCGTTGATCATGTAGCGTAGAGATATCCTGAGATTCTTGATTGTATCTTGGGGTATTCGTCTACCAGGACCTACACGAAGAGAGGCGAATATGGCTTTAGGACATTAACTTGTTGCGCCTTCCATTAATCTGGCAGGCTATTTTCTTTATCTCTTTTATATAATGTCTTTATTTATTTTATTATGATTTAATGATTCATGCCAATTTTAATTGTTAATTAGTTTTGTGATGATTATTGTGGAAAATTCCAAACAGGAACTACACCATGCTTGTGTAATGATCATTTTTGTACCATGCTATGGATTTATTTTGAATGTTGTCTTGTGGTATTTACATGTGTATTGCTCATTTGAAGGGACGGTTAGTTGTCTCATATAGGTAAAGAAGCACAACGTGGCATTGATCCACTCTCGTCAGATCCTTGAAATGAACAATGCCCTCAGTTTCGGAGTGTCTGATTTAGATGGTTCATAAACTTTAGTAGAAGTAGTTCGTCAACTTTGCTAGAATCTCTCAGATTTTGGTTGTGTACTTGGTACTCCAGTAGTTCACTTTATGAGGACAAAGAATTTCATGCACCTTGACTGTTGTTACTGTTTTAACTACTTCAGATCAGGGCGTATATATGCAATTGACACGGAAAAGAATCCAAGGGCCCCCAATTTGCATAAAGTTGTTGAGCCATCAGACATTTTACAGAAGACTGGATTAGCTTATCCCCACACCGCACATTGTCTTGCTACTGGTGAGATAATGGTCTCATGCCTTGGCGATAAAGATGGAAAAGCAGAGGGAAATGGATTTCTACTCCTTGACTCGGACTTTAACGTGAAAGGAAGGTAATGCCATTATCTTACTTTTGGATATTCCTGCAAAACACACCCGAACAAAATTCTCCTTTTTCCACTGCATAATTGCTGGTTAGATAATTTAAAAAGTATAAATTTTCTTTGAAACTGTGGATCATGTATGTGATACGCTTATATAATAAGGTAATAATTGGCCAATACAAAAGCTGGCTGTTGATTGTTAGCTTTATTTGTCATCTTTCACTAGAATTGAAATATCTCGCAGATAGGGGTCACAATTTGTGTCGATTGGAATTTCCAAAGCATTACTTTCTCGGAGGGCAACACAAAGTACTGTCTCGATTCTATCTATTTCATCATATCCAGGATGTGATATGGTTCCGATGGATGTGATATGTAATTTGATATCATGTTGTAGTGTCACATCAATTACAGATTCCTTGTTTACTCTCAACATTCTTGATCAATTTATTTTTGTTGTAGCTTGATGAGATGAGAACAACTGCATTTTATGGGTTAAACACTTATCAATAGTAAAAAATGGGTTACACAATTCATTTTGCGATCAACATAAATCATAAATCATAATCTGCAAACTAGATTCTGCATATTCCTGGAGCTCATCTCAAGCTGTTTAGGTGGGAGAAACCAGGGCACAGTCCACTTTTCGGCTATGATTTCTGGTACCAACCGCGTCACAAGACCATGATCAGCACATCGTGGGGAGCCCCTAAAGCTTTCACGACAGGTTTCAACCTTCAGCATGTTTCTGATGGTCTTTACGGGCGCCATTTGCATGTTTATAGCTGGCCTGGTGGTGAATTGAAACAGACATTAGATCTTGGAAATACAGGACTACTTCCCTTGGAGGTGCGTGTGGGAAAAAATATCAACTGCTATTTTTTTTTAATGGCTACAGCATGGGAATTATTTTAGGGTCTTCCATTGTAATTGAGACATGTTGCATTCGTTCCATCAGTGGCGGATCGAATTGAAGGGCCAGAGTGGCACATGCCCCTCAGGTTTTTGAACCAATTATTGTTTACTTCCATGTATGAGCATACGGTCTTCTATATGTAGATGATATCTATACAGATGTAACATGTGTATTTATATATCGTATAACGAAGTACCCATGGTGGGGATATATAGGAATCCAAATCTGTTGAATCACTAACTTATGATGTTCTACATCCTGGGTCTTCCTGTTCCATCATCTAGAAGCCTATTTTTATTTACCCTTGTTTCCAGTAAAATTTTTAGAAATTTCTCTTTAATACGAACTTTTTCCTGTCTGTACTCTCTCTTCTCTTTTACCAATGTTTACCGACATTCTTTTCCCACTTGTAGCTTCGTGCTTTATTTACGGGTCATTACATATCATTCCTAATGGGCAGTGCATATAACTTGACTACATGTGCTATCATCATGCTCTATCATGCATGGTAAGTGGCTCTCCCTCTTTGGGCTAAAATTTTTGTCAAGCTAATTTTGCCCCTCCTTTATTGACCTTTTCCTCTGCCAATCTATTCAACTCTATATGTTGACAACTGAATAGCCCAATTTGGTGTGTAAATATAATGTGAAGCAGGATCATGCTATGCCTCTTTTTGCCAACAAAACTGCTTCAGTTTTTCTCAGCCTCTCGCACGCGTTAGTTTTTGGTACAGGAGAATTTGATTTCCACTACAACTTTCAGACCTTCTCAGACAATTACATTGCTTGTGCATGTCGCTAGTGTTTTTTATATATAGGTATATATATATCTCAACTGAACTTGTTTACAGATAAGGTTCTTGCATGACCCTTCTAAAGATACGGGGTTTGTTGGGTGTGCATTAACAAGCAACGTGGTTCGATTTTTCAAGAACCCAGATGAATCATGGAGCCACGAGGTGAGTAAATATCAGTGAGTCCCTTTTGACGAGGTATTTCAACAAGGATAACACTGTCATCTACTACATTACAGGTGGTAATTTCGGTGAAACCGTTGAAGGTGCAAAACTGGATCCTCCCGGAAATGCCTGGGCTTATAACCGATTTTCTGATCTCTCTTGATGACCGCTATCTCTACTTGTCAAATTGGCTCCATGGAGATGTAAGACAGTATAACATTGAGGATCCTAGGAATCCTGTACTCACAGGACAAGTATGGGTCGGGGGGCTGATTCAGAAAGAAAGCTCTGTAGTTGCCGAGGCGGATGATGGTACTACGTACCAGGTTGATGTCCCAGAGGTCAAGGTATGTACCATGAGGATATTCATTTTAAAAATTTGTGTTTCTCTGGACAACTGAGCACTTGAAAAAATTAACTTCACAAATCAAAAGCTTTATCATGATGCTGCTGTCATCTTTGGGTGAAGGAAAGATGAGTAATTTTTTATGGACGTAATATTTGTTTCATCATTCATGAATCTATCTCCTCCCAATTTCATCTATCTCTATTTTGCATTGATGATCGATGGTTGTGATCCTGAAACTGATATGTTAGCAAATCTTTATTTTAACTAAGAAATGATAAAAGGACTCAAAACCATGTGCAGCTATAGTCGTAAATTTTGAGTTTTTAGTATGTGCCGCAACTTTTTATATTGCAATGGAGATGTGTGACTGAAATCTGTGTTTCATGAGGACATTGCATGCTAATTGTCTCGCTACTCCTACAAATGCTTCATCACCCTTGCACATTTTCACTAAAAGGTACAGGGCCTGAGGTCCTGTAACGTTCATTCGAGGGGCAAATACTATGGCGTCGTGTAATGACTTTCTTTTATCATTACTTACTCATAGTCTTATTAACAGGCCGATTTGCTGTTTTTCTGCAAGTCCATTACGTGGGAGTTGTCATGTAATGGCGAGTAAAATCACAATGAATTGTGTTCATAGAGGGCATGTATCAAATATACGTGACTCTCTCGTACATGGAGTATTATTCTGTCCTTGTCAGTGACTTCATTAATAGTGTAGAAATTTCCATTTAATAAGCTTATTTGTCTTTTATTTTTTTTACCCAGGGAAATCGCTTGAGAGGAGGACCGCAGATGATCCAGTTGAGCTTAGATGGGAAACGGCTTTATGCCACCAACTCACTTTTCAGTACGTGGGACCGTCAGTTCTATCCTGATCTCATGGAGAAAGGTTCTCACATGCTGCAGATTGATGTGGACACTGAGAAAGGTGGTCTTACATTAAACCCTAATTTTTTTGTTGATTTTGGATCTGAACCTGATGGTCCTTCCCTTGCCCATGAGATGAGATATCCTGGTGGTGACTGCACCTCAGATATATGGATTTGAGAAGCGGGTCTTGGAAATTTCGGAATAAAGTGTCACATTTTAATACGTATTGGAAATTTCGGAGTAAAGGGTTACATTTTAACGTGTCTTAGCCAAGTCTTTGTTGTAGGAACATATGGTGTACTCAAAGAACATGAAGCTTTAAATTCTGTTAAGATGTCTATCCCTTCGTCAAACAGTTGTATCAGAAACAATTTCAGTTGTTGGGCCTTAAAAGGCAGTTTCATCTATTTATGTGGTTGCTTGCAATACTTCTTCCTGTTACGGATGCAGCTGACTACCCATTTAGGTATTGTTGCTGGTAGACATTTACACCATTGTGGTTGACAGATACGGATACTGCCAGAATCAGTTAAAAAGGTTGAGGTGAGATTCTCAAGGCATTTGGAACACATGATATAACAACCGACTGGGATTGATTTCAATATGTATTACAAGAGAATGGTATAAAATAATGTTCTAGACCTTCTTTCCTACATTTTGTTGAACCTATTTTTGCTTGAAACTTGTCCTTATAATTTCTGGCACAATTTACCATAAGATGTAGTGGCATACTCGTACCAATAGCTTCTGATGTATACTCTCTAACTCACACAACATTTTGGTCGTTTACTTGTTCACGAGATTTTAAGTCCTTAGCACGGCAAGCCACAAACCATTTTTGTATCCTTCCTAATGGGTTGTAGCACAATTTTCAGTTAGAAGTCAGAATTTAGGCGGTACGGTAAAGTTTACTTTTGTATCACGTCACATTGTTGGCACGCACATACCCTATCATCAACCTACTCAACTCTTGCCATTAGAGGATGTTAGTCCTTATGCCAATCTCACTTTCACCGGTCGGTCATGTGTATGCTCTCATGAGCTACGAGAGTTTTCAGAGAACATCTATCATGGCCAGCAGGGATTTTTCTCAAGAAATCTCGAAACATTGCAGGGCGCCTACTGTGAATGGAGGAGTCTCAGTTAGAACTGGCAAATGCTATCAATTGCATGTTGTTCACTTGGAAGAAGCAATCAGTCCCTGCTACTACACAGCCTCAGATCCTACAGTTTAGCACAATTGGAACCAGAGTTCAACGGGCCTCTCTCCTGGACCCATGGCCAGTTTTACCCTTCCTTATTCCACAAGGGTTCAATGTCAAACAACCCAAATTTGGGGGAAAGGGTTGACCCGGGGGTTGCCCCTCCTCGCGGAGGACCAACCCACGCCCCAGAGGGTCTACCACTGGTTAGGGCACCAACCTTGGGCCGGTGCAAGGTGATAAGAATACAATGATATGGTCTCAAAACCCCATTGTACCTATGTTCACTCAGGACAAATATTTTGATTTTGATCAGGGCCTTGTGCCCAAGATGTCCAGGATCGGAGGGGCGACTCTCGTGTTGGGCGCTCACGTTAGTCCTTGTCAACAGGGTGAACCAACACCCAAGAGTTCAGCCAGTGGATCCATCTCTTTGAGTTAGGCCCATCTCATAGCGATTTGCTTGTCCACCATAGCTATTAAGGACGCCCCATTCAACTCTCTAGTTTTGTATTCGAGCATTCCAGGCTTGCCCCGACCATTCTTGATGTCTTCATTTGGAGAGGGATTTGAATGTGATCAGGGGAGATGGACTCGATCGAGCTTTTTGGTCGGCTCCGCTAATATAGTTACATGGTAACTTGTTTCCTTTTTC